>JACEIK010001765.1:202714-215244 GCA_018107945.1 Datura stramonium | reverse complement strand
GTTGTCAGAAAGGCGCGCCCGTTTAAACAAGTCAGATATATACTTAGTCTGAGAGAGAAGATATCCTTTCTTAGACTGAGCCACCTCAATACCCAAAAAACAACGTAGCAGGCCCAAGTCCTTCATGGCAAACCGATGAGCCAAATCATGCTTTAATGACTCAATACCATCATGATCATCACCAGTTATAACCATGTCATCTACATATAAGGACAAAAGGATTCGCCCTGCACTCGTACTTCTAACAAACAACGCCGAATCAATGGTTACTCGGGACAAAGCCAAGGGAAGTAATCACAGTGGAGAATTTCTCAAACCAAGCACGAGGGGCTTGCTTGAGACCATATAGAGCTTTTCAAAGCACCATATAGAGCTGGGTTTCACAAACTTCACCCGGGCCGGTGATCAATACCCGTGGAGGAGTCATACACTTCCTCTGCTGGAGATCACCATTCAGAAATGCATTCTTGACATCCATTTGAAATATCTTCCACTGTCGAATGGATGCAACCGCAATCATAGTACGAATAGTCGTCATCTTTGTCATCTAGGTAAAGGTCTCCTCATAGTCTATACCATATTTTTGTGAGTACCCTTTTGCCACAAGTCTAGCCTTGTATCGCTCAACAGACCCATCAGGCTTTGTTTTTATCTTATACACCTATCGACAGCCAATCATATGTTTACTAGGTGGAGGGTAACCAATCCCATGTGTGTGTCTCGATGAAGAGCAAAGGAGTTCCTCCGCTCATAGCATTCTCGCTCAAAGAGGATCGCACACAACCTCTCTATAGGACTCAGGTTCAGACAATTGATGTATGTCTGTAATAAAGGAAGCAAATGGGGTGAGAAGGCAGAATAAGCAAAATCATGTAGTTTGGTGGACTTACTATGACGAGTAGACCTCTCGTAGGTGGTGGATCTCCGGGGCCTCGCAATGGCTAACGCCAGCGGCACATCGAGTGGCACAGCTTAATCTCAAACCTGAGCCTGCGGTCAATGCCAAATGGATCAATACGCCGAAGATCTGACTTAGTAACATCATGGGATTTAGCTGGAATTGAATAGAAAGGAATATGCTCCAAAAAGGTGACATGCCGTGAAACATATAATTTCTGACCGACAGATCATAGCAACGATAACCTTTCTCTGCCCAATACCATACCCCAAAAACACACATATAGCCGATTTGGCTCCAGCTTGTTTCTTTCAACATGAGGACGAAGGACAAACAAGTACATCCAAAAACTTCGTAATGCAGAGTAATTCGGGCATGTGACCATATAATTTCAGAAATGGAGACATCCCCGAAGTCAATGCGCAGGAATACGATCGATCACATATATAATGCGTTTAGGACTCGCTTCTTCCCAAAAATTACTAGGAACCTCTCGCAGATAATAGTATAGGGAGCGTGCTGTCTCAATAATATGACGGTGTTTCCTTTCGGCAACACCGTTCTACTCAGGAGTATCTGTACAAGATGACTGTATGGTACCATCGTAGGCAAGCAACCTAGAGTGAAAATCATTGAGGTATATTCACCCCTAAGTCACACCGAAACACTTTATCACAAATGAGTGTTGCGTTTTAACAAGGGCTCTAAATTGTTGTAAAATGCCAAAGAAGTCAGAACTGTGCGCTCATAAGATAAACCCGTGTATACCGAAATAGTCATTCATAAACGAAACATAATAGTTCGAACCACTTAGTGGATACCGGTGATGGTCCCCATACATCGAATGAATAATGTCAAAAGGAGCTAAATCGAATACATATACTTTTTATTAAAGGTAAGGCAGAAAATTTTGCCAGTTTACAACCACTACAATCAGAAATATCAGAAGTGTTTAAATGACCTAAAGCACCAAGAGAGAGGCTAAAAACGAAACGTGACACCGAACATGTCCCAAGCGGGAATGCCAAAGATAAACCGCGACTTACAAAGGACTTAAACGAAAAAGACAAATCAACAGCTGATGGTAACAGTAGACACTCGAGATCGCACATAGAGTTCCCCCAACCTACGTCTAATCTCAATCACCTTCCGGGAGTGTGTCGGGTCCTGCATAACACAAACAGAATCGTAAAAGAATACCTAATGACTGCAATGAATAATAACTGAATTAATTAAGCAAGATTAAAGCAAGTTTAGGAATATAATAGACATCGGATAATAATGTGAGAAGTAGTACTGTAACCGACACCTTCTACCGCATAGATGTAGCATCAAGTGTACATAACAGTAGAGTGGTGAAATGGGTGACAAGGAACCAAAAGATGAATATGCATAATGACATATGATGTTGCACCAGAACTGCATCCACAAGGACGGGGAATACTGGGATGCATCGGAGGAGGTCGGGTCAAGCTGACGCTGACATGGCGTGGGATGCCAAAACTGCCTGAACCGTTCAACACCGAGGATCCACCGCCGGCTAAGGCACGCATAGATTCAAAGATTCACTGATGTGGGTGCAAAGAATAAATAACTCGTGGAGGAGTACCAAAGGAGTGTGCTGTCCATTCTTCTGTTGTTGACCAAACTTAGCCTTGCTGAGTAACAACGACACCGAGCCTTCCAATGATTTTTCTCGTTGCAAAATGCACACTCATCAAACGCAACTTTAGGAGATCGGTCGCGATTGATTGGAAGTCCGAGGCTGAGAACGTTGTGTCACGGACTGATCCGGTGAAGCAACAAAACACAACAGAGTAGTGTGTTTTTGACCCTTTATTCAATTGAGACTTGATACGAGTCTCTTCGCAATCGCTCATGGACAACCGAATAATCGTGGGAGGGAGATCGATGAAGATTGTTCAAAATTCACGCAGTCCTTCAAAATTAGAACGTAATGCCATCAAAAATTGAACCAAACATTGTTCTTCCCTCCTAGAAATATACGGCGCAAAACCTTTCAATTCTGCGGATTCAGTAAGGGCCAATTGATCCCACAAATCAGACATAACAGTATAGAAATCTTGAATGCTCATAGCATTCTGTTGAAGAACACGAATATCGTATTCTAATTGGTACTGCTTCGCGAAATTATACTGAGTGTACAGTCTCTCCAAGTGATCCCAGATTTCTTTAGCTGTGTCATATTTATAGGAACTTATGTCATATTCAGAAGGTTTTTCATCCGACTTTGAGGGTCCTTTATAAATTTCGATTTCGCTTCTTCATTTTGCTGCCTCTCTAGCCGTTGGCTCTTGCTTTGATTTTTAACATTTTTATTTTTGGTCAGTGTCTGTTTCTTGGCCTATGTTGTAATTATGATTTAAGGTACTGTGAGTTTTTCTTATTTATGAAAAATACGAGAATTAATATATCTCATTAATTCGTAACTGATAATCCTTATGGTGCAGACTAGTAGAATATAGATTTTGCATGTGGTTCTAATTTAATCTACTTTTTTACTATTGAAAAGTGCTTGCACATTTGTGTAATTTGAAAGTAGTGTACTTGCACGATGCTAGCTTAGTAAAATAGCATATAGTTTTATCATAACAATATCAAAACTTAAAATATTAGAGAGTCCTACTATTGAGGTAGTCTTTTAGTACTGAAAATTGACATGTATGGTAGGTCTCTCGCATTTTATTGCTTGGTCCTGTCCTGTCCAATAATTGAAAAACTTAAATAATATATTTTGCAATCATGCATGAAGGAATCATGAGCACACCAACGTCTCTTTCATTTTCCCTAATCTTTTCTCCTGCTCACCTCGTGAATCTTGAATTTTTTATTTTATCATCTCTTTAAGTCTTTTTTATCACTACCAAAACTTACATTCCATCTTCCCCTATAGCCCTCAAGCCACACCAAAATTATCGCCATATATCTCTTCATATTTTCCAAAATATAATGATCTTTTCCATTAATGATTCTGCATTTTTTTTCTCCTTACTAATACTTCTGCCTTCTCTTATTTTTGGGGGAGCAACGGGAATAAGCACATAAGATTTCTCACAAAAATACAATGGGATAGATATACACATACACGGTAAAGACGAGAGAAAGCAACCACTGTCACTTTAGTCGTCGTCATTCTCCCAAGCTTGATGCCTTAATAATCTTCAACCATGAAAAGAAAAAAAACCAGAGCTGCAATGGCTTCGTCTTCTTCCTTGTCTCTCATATTCATGTTATCATCTATTACACAACAACAATTTCTTATTATGTTGTTCTTCTCCGACGTGAAACTAGCCATGAAATAATTATGGCTCTTCTCGCTGAGTGTCGTTAAGTTTAGTTCGAGATTTTTATTCCTAGTTCCGATCATCATCAAAGTCTTCGGCTAAAAGGTTCATCTCTTTGCATTTATTTTTTTTCATTTTATTTTTGTTAGTTTGGTAAATCTTATTTTCACGTTTTTTTGTGTTAGCGTGTTTATCTTTATCTTGATTAAGTTATCTGTATTATTCTTCTTGTTAATATGTTTTGTTTGTGTGCTTGTACCACTGACAATCCTAAATTAGCATGTTAAAAAAATGATGATCTTATATGGATTGTTGAATTTTGCTAGTGGATTAATTTTGTTTAAGACCAACTCATTGAGAGAAACTTTTTTCTTTACCTACTTGAATTGAAAGGCATCATAGGTGGTAGGAGATTTCCATATTAAAGATCTCATCTTTCTCACATAATTTATGAATTCGCAAGGGACCCACAATTGTGGACCTTGAAAGGTGACGACACTATGAAAGGTTAATTGTTGGAATGACTTGATATGATGTTGCTTTCATTTTGGTGGGCATAATAGAGAATGAGACACTAGACGAAAAGGAAGACTGGTCATAGTACTGCCTGCAGTACCGCTTCAATGGTTAATGTACTGCTGTAGCGAGACCATTGCAATGGTAGTGATGCCACTGCAGTAGAGCCAAAACCAGTGAGCGGGCCAAGTCGTAATTCCTTGTAATGAATTAATGTAACTAATATTATTACTGCTGGGTATGAGATTGGGTTCGGAATCATGCATGTGATTTTACTTGTTGATATGAATATGTAATTCTTGTCTTGTGTGATTTATTTATTGTTGTGCTATGATGTGCATTCCAAGAATGAGAGGCGAGTTGGTACCGAATGAATAGGCGACTGAAATGATGGATGATACGGAAACCATTGATATGACGATAAAGGTGAGGCTTGGGGCCAAAGGTAAAGAACTCAGATGAACAGGTTAATATGATCAGACTTTGAATGAGGATTGGATACTTGAGTGGCTCGTATCCGAGGTGAGCATCCGGGCGAGCGGTATGAGGAAGTAAACAGACATGTATGGCTAAAAGACCATGCGGCTGGGTGTGCGGATATGAGTACATAAATATGTATGATAAAGGACTCATATGACTGGGTGTACGGTACATGAATTTCTAGAGTCCCTTGTAGGTCATGACTGGAAGGGCAGACATAAGACCCTCTGGCATATGTGTAAAGTGACATGACGGAGGCGTGTGCCCAGCATATCACTGATGGTATAATTGTGAGACAGAGATTGTTCGGGTATGATTTGATATACATACGGCTGCAAAGACAGAAAGGTACATGTATACAAGTGTGATACAGAATATACCAACATGATTTAGGTTTGAGGCGAGAAACATGTTTGGAATACCCTATATGGCTATACGGTCTCGGTATGATATCTTGTAGAATTTTCATGGTATGAAGACAGGTATGTGCATGTACTTTAATATTTGGAAAGTTGACTCCCTTGGGTGTTGATGACTTCTTGCGTGTACTTGAATTAGTTAATCTATATTTGTGAATTAAATGTGGTTTTAAATGGTTTGGTGGGTACGAAAGATGGTATGATGGTTTAAACAAAGATAGTGATTTATCACGAGATAACAAGTAGATTTATTTATTGTATGTACCTCACTAAGAAGAGTCGAAAAATTTCATGCATAATTTAGTAGGTTAATAAATGATAATGGACGGACTTAGTCGACCATAGGGAAGTGGTAAAAGAGGTAGATGTTTTATAAAATTATATAACATAATAGAACAGAATTGGATTAGAAAAATTGGCTACAACTGATCGGACTAGCGTTGCAGGGGGTACATAACCGTGATAGCGAGACCGTTGTGGTGGTCTGAGTAAGCGCTACAACGGTATAGTATGAAGGCAGATTAATGATAGGAGGTGGTCTCGAGTGTTGCCAACCAGATAAGATAGCTGCGTATTAATGATAGGAAGGTGGTTAGAATTGTAGGGTAATTTTACAACCTTGATGAGACCTAAACAAAGAGAATGTAGTTATTGAAATTAATGAGTGGTTGTATAAGTAGAATAATTGTTGAATTTAATGACATTGATTGTGTGTTGATTATTATGCTATTGTGTTAACTAACCTTAGTCAGTCGATGATACCTACCAGTACATGTGGTGTACTGATACTACCTTGCTACACCTTTTTGGGTGTAGGTTGTGGTAGGTTTGAAGTCCCTTGATTGACGTGGAGTACTCAACATCAGCTTCCGTGTTCTTCTTCTCAGATGAAGCTGTGTATTTTGTCTTGTCATGTATTCAATTAGAGCTCTTGTACTTGTCTAGAATAGATCTTGGGAAAGTCATGTTTTAGGGAATCTTTTGTAGTTTTATTTTTGAAGTTATTATTGATTAATGAGAATTAAAGAAAATTTTTGGATTTTGATTGTAATGTTCCGCAAAAGTTCTCCTATCGAGTAGAGTCGATGTAGGTGCTCGCACAACTACTTATTTGGGATCGTGACAAGCTGGTATCAGAGCATTTACGTTACCTGTCTTTCAAGTACAAGAGCAATATCGAGTATTCTCCTGTGGATTAGTGTGTTGACGTCCACATCTAATCTGAGGAAGCTATAAGGCATTTAGGAAGTTTTCGCTTTATTTCTTTCCTATCATTCTACCTGAGTAGTTCGAATGCCTGGGTTGGGTTCAATTGGTATCTGAAAGATTTCAATTGGTATTTCGACAGGCCTAATTGGTATTTAACCATGCGGGACTATTAAAATACATAATAAAACTGGTGGGTCGGTATTACACCCCATAAAAGTTAGTGATTAGTAGGCATACTTGTGGATTTGAAATAAATAAATAAGAGCATGACGCGCGTAGGGAAGCCTCGAAAATCGAGTCGAGCGAGGCCAGGCTGCACAGGGCCGGCGCGACGTGCCAGTCGGTAGGACACCGGCCAGCGCGACGCGTCAGCAGCCTTGGGCACTACGACACGCCAGTCTTCTTGGCGCGATAAGGGGCACGACGCGGGGGCAAGGCAGCGCGATGGGCAGCGCGGGGCGCCCCTCCTGCCACCGCCCTAAGTATATAAATACCCCTCTAAGTCAATTATAAGTTATTTTCCAACCATCAATCGTCCAGAGGAAGAGCAAGACGCAACTTTCAAGTAAATTTCATCCGTTTACGCTATGAAACGCCGCTCGAATTCAAATTAACTTCGGGTATCGAAGTTTAACCCTGTAGGGAGCATTACTACGGAGTTATTTTCACAAAATCGCCCAGCAAATCGTAACCCCGTCGAGATAAATTTGTTGGAATTGCTCCAAACTGATTTCTATATGATCAGAGGCTTCAAGTAAGCATTTCTCCCTTCTGAACTCTCGGGAAATAATACGTTTTCGACCGTGTTTTGTTAAGTTGAAGTATAGTCAATATTGGTATTAAAACTTATCGTTTTACACCGAATTTGGTATTGAAATTCATCTCTTTCTCCCAGTATAACAGTTTCAGCTGAAGAGAGCTAGTGAATACAAGTTGAAACTCGTCGGTTATTCGGGACACGACGGTCGAGGTGTAAGGCTTAACCCTTGGTAAGTATTCTCATCGTATAGTGTTACGACTTATGTTTTTGAATAGAAATAACGATCCCAGATGCTGCAGATGGTTGTCACCATTAGATTGTGATTAAACATGTTGTAATTAATTGTTGCTGGTATATAAAGATCAGATATGCTGTGAGTAGATGCTATCAGTAGATTACGATTATATATGTTGTGGTTAGCTGCTAGAAAGGTATATAGATTATATCGCAATATCCCTCATCAAGAAAGAACATGATAAGGGCGATACACACTAGAAGCATCATAGAAACTCTTGTATTCTCCAGTCCATTGTGTTAGTAGAATTGTATGTTTTGTTGTCAGGCCTAGACCTTAGAAGCTTGTGGATAGTTATTGGACCCGAGTTAGTAAGTTGAACAACATAGGCACAGCTAGGCGACATAACTACCAGTTTGGCGCTTGGGTTGCCAGAACAGCACGCCCAGAAGCCATTGACTTACCCGCACGCCTCAGGGTTAGAAATTTAGACAAGATAGTTACACTCTAGAAGCAACGACGCTAGGGTTGTCTAATGAACTGAGTGACAGCCTGCCATCCAGTTAGCCATCACCAGTGAATGTCAGTTCTAATTAACTGAAGTAATCATCACATAGGCTTCCAGGAACCGTCCCAGTCGTCCAGGTCAGATACACCCGCGGATACCCTAAGGGAGGGGGCCTGGTTAGTAGTTAGAGGCAGGGCCAACACCCCAACCTGTCCCTATAAGATATTCAGGTAAAAATTATCGTGAGTGGCTAGTCTTAAATAAACTTGTCTATAGGATTAGGAATTTCCCAAAAGGGTTATAGAAGATCGGAACAGATTAAGTTAAAAATCTAATGGACTGGAACCATGTTAGTACAGTATCACCACCGGGCTAAGAACCGTCTTCAGCTGCCCGGGGAGGAAAATTGGGGGCTGACTGCTCAGAAGTATATCCGGCCAGTGGCAGCCTTACAGTCATTCTAGGCAAAGGAACCAAGCGATTAATCATTTTGCCTATGAGTTATGATTGTCCAAGTAGAATATTGTTAGGCCACTACAGATCTCACCCTATCCGGTCCAGAGCGTTGGAGATTATATTTACTACCAAAATCCTCTAATCTGATACAAGTGCACGGGGTGTGCCTGTAAACAGCCATACAGATTATCCTAGGGGGTGAGCAACAGTGGTGTTAGGCCCATAAGGCCTTACACCTTTTGAGTGGATAGATTGAGATGTTAGTATAGCATCTTGGTTGGGGTTGCCCTCACTCAGGAGCCTTCCACGACTACCCCAGGGTTACTAGCTATGTCGACGCCCGCGAGGGGCTAGATGACGTCTCTCCAAGGAGCGATATGCCATCCACAAGGGACGAAGATAGGGTCTGAGGTCCTCATACAGTCCATTCCATGGCTGTACTACTTTTATGCCGTATAGGCACATCCCATCGAGTTTGGTAGCCGGGGTGTGCAGAAAGTAGGAGTCTACCGGACTCAGACACAACTACGATTTAGGGGCCGAGCGGGCTCAGTTGTAGACCCAGGGGACCAATTGGTTGGCTATAGTACCAGTAGAGTCGTAGAAACCTGGATAGGGGTATGTAGATTGAGGTGTGCTCTCCAGGGCTTATGGGGCCCGAGCGACTTATTCTATGTTGATTGTACCTTCTAGGCTTATGGGGGCCAGGTGAGGTTCTTGTTTGTATTCTTGTCTGCTAGCTATAGCTTATGAATATATGATTGCGTAGTCATAGCTCATATATGTGTAGTTTTTGCTAGATGCAGATTGCAAATAAGCCAGCTTGCAGGTTAATCTTCCTGCCCCTCCTTTCTACTTACTTTCAGTATTTCACAACTTTTATTCAGCCTATTTACTGCCTTACATATTCGATACATATTGTACTGAAGCCCAATTATGGGGCACTGCATTACTTGCTTGCAGGTTTAGACAGAGAGTGTCCAGGATCTTCAGTAGCAGCTGTCCAGAGTCCGCAGTTGGGTTAGCTTCTTTCATTCGGAGTTGCCAGGTTGTAGAGATTTCTGTGTTTCAGTTGTATAGCATTTTGGGTAGGCTGGGCCCTGTCCCAACCACTATTTGTATTCTTAGAGGCTTGCAGACTACAATCATCAGTCAGTTAGTTGTATGTTGGCCGTGTGGGGCCTTAACCAGTTATGCTTCGTATGTTGGCTATGTGGAGCCTAGTATAGTAGCCCTCTTCATATCTGTTATAACTAGATATCATGACGGCCTTGTCAGCCCACATAGGATTCCCTATTATGGTCTGTTGCTGGTTAGCTGTTTTCTTTTACAGGTGGCTATAAGGCCTTGTCGGCCGGAGGCTATGTTTACAGCCGAGATATAGCCCATTGTTTTCTTGAGTCGAGTTGAAGGCTTGCACTAGATGTGCATAGGCCTAGCTAGGTCAATCAGATTCTAGTGTGACACTAGGTGCAGTCATGCCTCCCAAGGTGGTTAATCAAATTTCAGTGTGGCACTAGGTGCCAGTCATGCCTCACAAGGTGGGGCGTGATAGTGGGACTGACTAGAGTTGACCGGAGGGACAAGAACCCTACAAGTATCCATCTTAGCAAGTTTCGCTGCGAAGGTATTTGCGCTGTAGTGGAATTGCTACAACGAGAGATGTACCACTATAACGGATCCGCTGTTGCAGTAAAATGATTGCTGCAACGGACATGACCAGTCAGAATGCCAGTTTCTAGGAATCCCAAGCTTCCCTATTCCGAATAGTAACCACAAGCATCAAGCAACAAAAACCATTCAACCAGTGTGAGTATAAGTAAAACCATAGTGATGGAATATAAATGGGCCAACACAACCAATGTTAGCGAATGCCAAACGGGCATTCGAAGGAACAAGTACCATATCCAAAAGCAGAAAAAGAAAAAGAAAATAGTATTGTCTTACAGCCCCAAACGGGGGCTACCTAAAACAAGTGATAAACAACATATAACAGGAGGGAAGGGAAACTCTGCGACTCATCTAGCTGGAGGTCTCATCACTACCGCTTCCTGCATCCTCGTCCGCGCCCTCCTCGAACCTGTTAAGGAAGGAGCACTCAGGGCGGTCCTGCCTGGTCGCCTTGAGTGTCTCGGCACTGGAAGCAAGGGACTTTAGGATCTTCTTGATCCCCTTCCACATGCTGATGAGCAGTTTGTCCCGAGAACACCGCATCCTCCTTTCCCGCTCCAAGTCCTCTCGGAGCTCAACATGGGCCTGGGCTAGAGCGGTAATCGCCCCTTGCATCTCTCCTAAGTCGATAGCTGCTGCATCGGAGGGTTGGTTGGTGGAGGGTCTACTAGTGGAAGGCCTGCTGGGGAAAGGAGGCCTAGGTTATCCTCCCAGTAGCTTCCGCATGGCAGCCATCTCGGCCTCTATCCTCTCGAACGGTCCCGCGGGCCTGGAAGTGCTGTCCCCACCGTCACCCTCAGCTGAGGCAGACTTTCTCTTTTTTCTGCCTCTTCCCGGAGCTCCTTTCACCCTTAGAGGGTCAAAGGGCCTGTCATAGACCATGATGAGGTCCCTGGACTCCTGCTGCACCCTAGCCCATTTGCAGAGCCTGGTAATAAGAGAAGGGAAAGGCAGGCCAGTGATGGGCTTAGCCGAGAAATACCTCCACTCCTCCAAAATTTGAGCTCCAACATTCACTTTCACCCCGCTCAAGACAGATGCCACTACTAGAGCACAGGGATAGGCCACGTCCGTAACATGTGAGGATGAACGGATCCTCCGAGATACTAGATTGAGACACCTCCTGGCCTCCACAGTAAAGTGGGTGCTCTAGATGTCCGTCCTAGTAAAACCCCAATTGGTCGAAGCCCTTCGCTCCTCTACCATCAAGGTATCCACCAACCACTTCCCGTTTCCATCCACATCTCGGGCTTTCAGCTTCTCCTCTAGGGGGTTGGGCAAACCCAATGCCTCATTAATAACATCTAGAGTGAGAAGAATTTTCCTGCCCCTGACATAGGCTGCCAGATCCATACCACGGTTGGGAGGTTGTCATAGAACTTTCAAACACAAGACTTGTTGATCCGACCCGAGTCCTCCACTAACGGGCTCCACCCTATCTCCTAAAGAAGGGCATAAAACTCAAGCACTTTCTCCTCCATGTCCTGCATGACGAACCCCCTCTCATGAAATGGATCCTTAGCATCCTGCTCATTGTTTTGGAATTGACATTGATCATTCACAAAAGGAATGTAGTCTTCAGTATGGATGCTGCCGTTAGAGGAAGCCATAGTATCAAATCTCCATTAATAATGAGAATTAGAGAAGGAATGGAAGGACTAAGAAAAACAAAGACAGAGGAAATAGAATTCAAAATGAAGTCACTGCCCAGGTGAACCGCTGTAACAGTCAAGAGTTCGCCGAAGCGGGTTCGCTGTAGCGGTAGAAGGACCGTTGTAACAGTACCGCTGTAGCGATCCTCGTTTCGCTGTAGTGGACATTCTCTTCACCAGACCTTCAAAATCCCATCAATGGAGGTTGAAATTTCAACCTCCGTATTTCTTCAAATTTACTACAGATCGGGCAGGGGAGAACTTGCCCAAGCCCTAATGACTATTGTTGCGCCCCATTTTTTCCTCACGGAAAGCGGGACTCAACATGTGACGTCTCTTAAGGGTTTAAAAGAGAGAGTCGCCACCTAACGAATTAAGGTGCGTTAGGGCACCATTCTAAGCTAAGGTCTATTTTATTACC
>JACEIK010001765.1:184208-198548 GCA_018107945.1 Datura stramonium | reverse complement strand
TTGAAATAATTTTCACAATATTATGATAATAAATTATTTTATAAATACAAAAGTAAGTCGAATATTTGCGTAAAAATAAATAAATAAATATATACATATACAAGCAGCATATTAAGGCGCAGGGAGGTCAAAATTGGGTGTCAACAACTATTTCCCACCCCGATAGGGCACGAATTCAAGCCCGAATGATTCAAAGAAGCCAAATCACCACTCCACCCAAACTCCCTCATTTTCGACCCTACAACGCCATGAAATTGATCAGAAACACGCAGAGAACAATAGAGTTCACTTGAGAACATAAATACAAGCAGCATGCTACAACAATCTAGCCATGAATTAAAATGAGAAAACCTACCAATATCGCCCTATAACTACCAGAAAATGAAGAAAATATGCAATACACGACATTCATCACTAGCAAATGAAGTAAAGAATCCATGAGGATTACCTAAGAAATTGAGAAAAAGTCACCAGGAGAGTTGGGATGATTTGCACAAAATAGAAGTGAAAAAGTTGAAGAATGAAACTCCAACCTTATAATTTGCCCTTTAACTGACCTCGTCATCCATTGCAGCGAGCCATTTTCCTCTACGGCGGAACCGCTATAGCGGGAAACCCACTCAATGCAGTAGAAGGTTAGAAACAGTGATTGTTTGAATTCCATCGCAGGACCCCATAATTTTGGGAACCCCCGTACTGAGAAGTCCGAAAAGATCAGGAATACCTAGGACACCCGAGGCAAGAATAAATGACAATAAAAATCCGAAGGAGTGGTAGTAGCGTTAATCAACGCTTGAGTCTTGGTCGATCCCAAATGGATATTTATAGCTCCACAAGAAATTATTAAACCTACTTGAGGAAATTAAGAATAAGGTGTAAAGGGGGTCTCCGAGGTTGGCCTAACCTAACTTGACGACATGCTTATAGAGTTTTTCGACTTGAAATGCTGCGTAAAGTGTCTGCGCAAATGATCAATTTGGGGTTCGAGACACAGAAATCGATAAGTCCAACGTCGGCTAGAAGTAAGGGAAATTATGATCGTTGTTAAAATAAACCTGGGGTGGATAAAAACCCCTGTCTATGTATCTTCGTGTCATTGGGGGGTGAATGGATTTTTTAAGTGGTATCTGATGTAATGACCCACTCGACTATTATAGCATCCGACCACCTAAGAGAGGGTGAGTTTAAATTTTTATAAATTTGAAATGGAATTCCTAAAAAATAAAGGGTATGAGACGAACAAGTTCAAATGGGTTGGGTTAAAATCGGTTGGACCCAAGCGTGTATCTACTGTGGCGAGACACTTCCTACTATAGAGAAATCGCTGCAGTGGTAAAGGTTCTCGCTGCAGCAGGTGACGTGGACCAGAATTCTACAATCCTTTTCCAATTAGAAATTTAAAAATCTACTCTCTCAAAAAGGGTTTAATAAGAACTCCCAAAAATAGAAAATAGATTTTTGAAAAAATAAGAAGGATCAAGAGGTGAAGATTCAACCTCCATAGTTAGGAACTCAAACGAGAAATAAAAAAATGATACAACCCCATCATTAGGAATATAGCTTGGCGCCCATGTAGGATATGGTTTACTCACTCTGGTATTAGATGTCACACCCCACCTTGGGAGGTATGACTGGCACCTGGAGCCGTACTAGGATCTGAACTGACCTGATTGAGCTTATGCACTTATGGTGCATGCCTAATCTTTAAATCAAGAAAACAGCGAGCTATATCTCGATTGTAAACACAACCCCCGGCCAACAAGGCCTTATAGCCACCTGTAAAAGAAAATAGCTAGCCAAAAACAGGTAATAGCAGGGAATCCTATACAGGATGATAACACCACTATGATATCTAGTTATAAGTATAAATTAAATCCAGCACTAAACTAAGCAATGGCCGACAAGGCTTCTAACTGACAGCTAAACAAGGCCCCACATGGCCAACACGTAAAATAAAGCATACACGGGCCCCACACGACCAACAATAACTAACCACAGGAAATTTGAAACAATCTGCAAGCCTATAGGAGTTATATAATGGTTGAGACAGGGCCCCTACCTACCCATAAAGTGTACAATCAAAAGAGTAAACCTTCTAACTGTTAGCTCCGGAGGAAAGGAGCCGACTACACTGCTAATCCTAGCTGGAGACTAGGAAGGTCCTGATCCACGTCTATCCACACCTACAGTCAAGTAATGCAGCGTCCCAAGAAGGGCGTCAGTATAATATGTACCGAATATGTAAGGCAGTAACTGTAAATAACTGTATGAACTAAAAGGAAACTGAAAGTAACTGAACGAAAAGAATAGAGATACTACCTGAATAGTTGAACTTCCTGCAGTCTAATCTATCAGTACTAATGCAAACAAAAACCTTACCTGGCCCCCATAAGTCAGAAGATATAACCAACACAAAATAACCCACCCGGGCCCCCATAAGCCCTGGTGAGTACACTTCAATCTACATACCCCTAACAAGGTCACACTGAATCATCTAATAAATATAGCCGTCCTACCAGTCCCCTAGGTTTTCTATAGAGCCCGCTCGGCCCCTGAACTGTAGCTGTGTCTGAATTTAGTGGACTCTTGATATCTGCACCCCGGGCACCAAGCTCGACGGGGGTGTGGTGCAGATACGTCATATAATAGTATAGAAATGGAATGAACTATATGAGGCCCTCAAACCCCATCTTCATCCCTCTCGGAAGATATACCACTCCTTGGAGCGACGTCATCTAGCCCCCGGCGGGCGTTGACATAGCTAGTAACCCTGGGGTTGATTATGGAAGGCTATACAGGGCAAAGTCAATCCCAAACTAAACATAAGTACTAATTTTAACTAATAGCAATAGCTAGTCACAATAGATATACTTTTGACTTTCTTACTGGGATTCAAACTGTATTACAGTACTCAAGAAACTAACTTGCTGAAGGAATTCGCCTTAACATACCTGAATCGCCGATTTCTGATTAACCGGCGAGTTTCAATTCGTATTCAACATCCCTTTCCAAGTGTAATTGTATTACGGGGAGAATGAGACTAGTTTCAGTACTAAATTCGATAAAAATGATAACTTATAATACTAATATTAACTATACTTCAACTTAATGAAATATGGTCGGAAACGTATAATTTTTCGAGAGTTTAGAAGGGAGAAATGCTTACTTGAAGCCTATGACTGTATATGAATCAATTTGGAGCAATTCTGACAACTTCTACTCGACGGGGTTTCGATTTGCCAGGTGAATTTCAAGAAAATAACTCCATAGTAATGCTCCTTGCAGGCTTAAAACTCAATACCTGGAGTTAATTTGAATTTGGACATTGTTTGGCAGTGTAATCGAAGAAAATAACTTGGAAATGTCGTGTTTCTCACTTTCTGGATGAGGGTCTATTGAAACCAAATGATTGAATTGAATATATATAAGACTTGGGTGGTGGACACGGGTTCCGTGTCACGGACCCCATTGCGGCATTTTAGGGCCGTGTCACGGTGCCCAACGCGCAGGTAGAGGTCCGTGACACGTTGCCCATTGTGGTATCCTGTCCGGCCTTCTCCCTCGCAACCTCGATTTCGTGCTCATTCGAGCTTTTCTCGGGCCCTTTCTCGTACGGTCGAACTATAAAACTCTTGACTAACGTATGAATACACCGACTAAACGTTAGTAACTTACGGGGTGTAACATCCTCCCCCTTTAGAAACATTCATCCTCAAATGTCACTTTAACTTACAGGAATCTAACTCTTTTAACTACTATTATGAAAAAATTTCAGTAGAGTCTCCCCTGTAATGCAGACTATCTAAAAACCCTGAAATGCAGAAAAATCCAATATAGATATCTGACATGACACTATAATAACTCTTTCACAATAAGATTGTAGTCAACTGAACAATATAAGTATCATAAATCATAAAACAACAATTGAATCAACAACTTTACCTTATCTGCACAGTCTGGACTAACCCTGAAACAATTGAGGATATCTGGATCTTATGTCGCCCTCGGCTTTCCAGGTTATCTCTTACCTATTCTTGTTTATCCACAGTACCTTAACAGAGGCGACATCTTTAGTCCTCAGCCTACGAATCTGCTGATCTAATATGGCCACTGGAACTTCTTCATAGGCTAACTCCTCAGTAACCTGGACGTCCTCGACTAGAATAACTCGGGACGGATCCCCTATACATTTCCGTAACATCAACACATGAAAGACCGTGTGAATAGACTAACTCTGAAGGTAAATCCAACTCGTATTCCACCTGGCCTATTCTCCAGAGGATTCGATACGACCCAATAAACCTCGGGATTAGCTTCCCCTTTTTACCAAACCTCATCACATCCTTCATTGGCGAAACTCTCAGAAATACCCAGTCGTCTACATAGAATTCCGAGTTTCAACGCCGTACATCAGCATAAGATTTTTGGCAACTTTGAGCTGTCAGCAAGTGCTCTCTGATAAGCTTCACTTTCTCCTCTGACTGATGGATTATGTTTGGTCCAATAAACCCTGATTCTCCGACCTCGAACCAACCAACCGGGGACCTACATTTCCGCCCATATAAGGCCTCATAAGGCACCATCTAGATTGCCGAATGGTAACTTTTAATATAAGAAAACTCAATAAGGGGTAAATGTTCATCCCAACTGCCACGGAAGTCTTTCACGCATGCCCGTAACATATCAGTGAGCATCTGAATTGTACGTTCCTCCTGCCCCTCTGTTTGAGGGTGGAAGACTGTGCTCAGGTTAACCTGTGTTCCCAAGCCTCTCTGAAATGACTGCCAGAGTCTAGCTGTAAATTGTGCTCCTTTGTCAGAAATGATAGATACTAGGATACCATGTAGTCTAACTACTTCCCTAATGTATAACTCGGCATAGTCCTCGGCTGAGAAAGTGGTCCTGATTGGCAGAAAATGGCTGACTTCGTCAACCTATCAACTATCACCTAGATAGAATCAAATTTGCATCTGGTATGGGGTAATCCTATCACAAATTCCATATTTATTGCCTCCCATTTCCATATAGGCACTGCTATTTCCTACGTTAATCCGCCGGATTTTGATGTTCAGCCTTTACCTGCTGGTAGTTAGGGCATTGTGCTACAAATTTTTCTATGCCCTTTTTCATTCCCGACCACCAGTAAATTTCTTTTATGTCATAATACATCTTTCTTGAGCCTGGGTGAAGAGAATAACGGGAATAATGTACCTCTTCCATGATCTTCTGGCGAAGTCCCTCCACATCTAGAACATAGAGGCGACCCCTACATCTCAAGACCCCGTCTTTGGTTACTTCAAAAGCTGATACTTCCCCTGTTGTACTTTATCTCTGAGCTGTGCTAAATGAGGATCTTCATGCTGCCATTCTTTTACCTCCACTGCCAGGGACGATATTGCTGTATTTTGAATTATAGCCCCATTGTCTCCCCAGTCCACTATTCGGATAGCTAAGCTGGCTAACCGGTGTAATTCTTAGGCCAGTTCCCGCTGTTCGGGCTTTAAATATACCAGAATCCCCATAGATCTATGACTAAGGGCATCTTCTACAATGTTGGCCTTTCCTAAATGATACAAAATGTTCACGTCATAGTCTTTCAACAGTTCTAACCAGCGACTCTGTCATAGATTCAACTATTTCTGAGTGAAAATGTACTGGAGGCTCTTGTGATCGGTAAAAATGTCTACATACACCCCATACAGGTAATGTCTCCAGATCTTTAAGGCGTGAACTACTGACGCTAACTCCAGGTCATGAGTGGGATAGTTCTTTTCATGCTTCCTCAACTGCCTCGAAGCATAAGCAATTACCTTATCGTGTTGCATCATAACACACCATAACCCAACAATTGAAGCATCACAAGACATTGCATAACCTTTTAATCCTTCTGGCAATGCTAGTACTGGCTCTGATGTCAATCTGTTCTTCAGTTCTTGGAAACTCTATTCACATGCTTCAGTCCAGTGAAATTTAGCTGCTTTCTGAGTTAACTTGGTCAAAGGCGCTTATAAGGTCGAAAACCCTTCTAAAAATCTTATATAGTACCTGGCTAATCCCAGAAAACTGTGTACCTCAGTCGGAGATGTAGGTTTAGGCCATGTCTTTACTACCTCATTCTTTTGTGAATCTACCTGAATACCAGCCTTTGATACGATATGGTCCAAAGAGGCCATAGAATTCAGCCAGAACTCACGTTTAGAAAATTTTGTGTATAACTGGTGATCCCAGAAAATCTGGAGCACTGTTCGTAAATGATCTCGATATTCTGTTTCTGAATGAGAATACACCAGAATATCATCAATAAATACTATCACAAACAAATCCAGATATGGCCTAAAGATGCTGTTCATCAGATCCATGAACACTGTAGGAGCATTTGTCAACCCGAAGGACATAACTAAGAATTCAAAATGGCCATACCTAGTCCTGAAGGCTGTCTTTGGATATCTATCTCTCCGAACCCGTACCTGGTGATACCCAAACCTTAAATCGATCTTAGTGAAATGCTTCGCCCCTTATAACTGATCAAACAAGTCGTCTATCCTGGGAAGTAGGTATTTATTCTTGATAGTGACTTTATTTAGCTGCTGGTAGTCTATACACATGTGGAGGGAGCCGTCCTTCTTTCTTACAAACAGAACCGGCGCACCCCATGGTGAAGTACTCGGCCTAATAAAGCCCTTATCTAACAAATCTTTCAGCTATTCCTTCAATTCCCTAAGCTTAGCAGGAGCCATTCAATATGGAGGGATGGATATTGGCTGAGTACCTGGTAATAAGTCGATAGCAAAATTGATTTCCCGCTCTAGGGTAATACCAGGAAGTTCATCTGGGAATACATCTGAAATTCATTGACTACTGAAATAGACTGAAGAGTCGGGGATTCTTCTTGAACATCCTAAACCCTGACAATATGATAGATGCAACCCTTTGCTATCAACTTTTTCGCTCGAAGATAGGATATAAACCTACCTTTTGGCGTGGCTGCATTGCATTTCCACTCCCATACTACCTCCCCTGAAAAGTGAAACCGCATAGTCTTGGTCCAACATTCTACATTGTCATAACATGGTGCTAGCCAATCCATACCCATAATTGCGTCAAAATTGATCTTTCTAATTCTACCAAATCTGCTAAAGTCTGGCGGCTAACAACCTCTACTGTGCAACCCCGGTAGATCCTTTTAGCTGTAATAGAATCACTGACGGGTGTGCACATTAAAAAAGGTCCCTGAAGTAATTTTATCCTGATACTGAATTTCCGGGCTACTAGTGGTGTAACATAAGACAAAGTGGAACCTGGGTCTATCAAAGCATAAACAGAACGAGAGCAAATGTCCAGTATACCATTCACCACATTCCGCGATGACTATGACTCTTGTTGCCCCGGTAAAGAAAAAGTGCGATCTGGACCGTGCCTGAGCTAGATGCCCGTGACCTGCCTCGACCTCTGCTGGCTGGAGCTGAGGGCCTACGCCCTGCTGGAGATGCTGGGGCACGTGGCCCTACTGAAGATCTGTCCTGTCGGTCCCGATCACTCTGACCCTTGGCTGGACAACCCCTCATCAGGTGACCCTCATGTTTATAGGTGTAACACGCCGAAGAACCACACCTGCATGCCCCAGAATGACGTCGACTACAGATAGGGCAAAGTGGCACGGTGAATCTACTCTACTCTGACCCTCTCTGCTTTTGCGAACCCGATGGCTGTGAGCTCTTGCCGGGCCCTGACTTCCCCCGAAGGCCTAGTCTACCCCACTACTGCTGCTGTGGAGGTAGGGGTCTGGGTGGCCTTCCCGATAGTTCTGGCCTGGGTCCGCCCTGAAACTCTACCTGCGTATCACTAGGTCTAGCCCTGCGACATTGCTCCTGATTTACCCTCTCTATCTTCCACTGCCGCTTCCTGATTCCCTCAATATTCTGAGCAAATGACTGAACACGAGCAATATCCATGTCCTCTCACAGCGTAGCCATAATACAAGTCTCTACATACTCTGGGAGTAGTCCCATAATAAATCAGTGCACTCTAACTGGCATGGTATCTACAAAAGCTGGTGAATATCGGGCCAAGGAATCAAATCTCATAACATACTCCTGAACACTCATTGGACCCTGCTCTAGATGAAGAAAATGATCTACCCAGGCCTGTCGGTTTCTCGCAGCAAATAGTGGTCCAAGAAGGCTTTCGAAAAATTGGACCAAGTTGGAGGGGAAACATCTCTACCTCGGGACCTCTCCCAACTCTCGTACCATAACACTGCTATGTCCCACAACCGGAATACCACTAACTCAACTGACTCTGCAGGTGTGGCATGCATTACCCCGAAGATCCACTGCAACTGGTCCAAAAAGTCCTGAGGGTCCTCAACTTGATCCGTCCCTGTGAACTGCGGAGGACTCAGTGCGAGAAACACTCGGACCCTCGAACTGTCAGGTCCTCCCAAAGACTCTGCAACTATGGGTGCCTCTGGTTGACGCTTTGCAACCATCATATGAGCTATCATAAAAACAGTACTCCTAACCTCCTGATCTGATGGCATCGGTATAGAGACTGCTGGAGGTGGTTCCAACGCATTTGTTACTCTGGGCGGCTCCTGACGGGGAAGAGACTGCTGGGGAGACTGAGATGGAGTCTCCCTGTCACCCTCAATCGGCTGACTCTGACTTGGGAACCCGTCTAGTGCCCTCTCTTATTGTGACATCTAACTTCCTTCCAGTCGTGGTCTATCGTATGTCCGACATTTCTCTGTAGACAAGCAGAATATGGTAATTTTAGGGACTCAACCCTATACTATATAGATCTATAGAAAGACTGGATGAAAAATAAGAGTAACCATCCTATCATGCCTCGCAGCCTCCTGCCTATAGAATGTGGTGCACAACACATTCCATAGGCAAGACTCTACTTAGCACAACTTGTAGACTCCCTGAGGTACGACCTGCTCTGATTCCAAGTTTGTCACGCCCCACCTTGGGAGGCATGACTGGCACCTGGTGCCCTACTAGGATCTGAACTGACCTGACTAAGCTTATGCACTTCTGGTGCATGCCTAATCTTTAAATCAAGAAAACAACAAGCTATATTTCAGCTGTAAACACAGGCCCATGCCGACAAGGCCTTATAGCCACCTTTAAAAGAAAACAGCTAACCACCTTTAATAAATAGTTTATGCTTAAGGGTGTATGTAAGACCAAATTAAGTGTATGTAATTGACCTTTTGGAGTGTATCCAATGTAATTTCCTGTGTATCGAATTATAGGATCGCTCTTTTAGAATTAAAAACTTGAATTTTTAATCATGTAAAACATGCTTAACAGATGCAATAAGTAAATGATTGACTGGTTGTAATTATTATTGAACGGGAGTTGAAGCTCGAGAATTAGGACAGTTATACTTTTCATAATGGCCTGAATGTGCTACGATTGATATTGTATTGCTTGGGTTGTTGAATGATGTTCGTGTTGGTGATTTCACTGTGAAAGGTTAATTGTTGGAATGAGCTCTACATGATGCTTCTTTCATTTTGGTGGGCATAATATAGAATGAGACACTAGACGAAAAGGAATACTGGTTGTAGTACTGCCTGCAGTACCGCTACAATGGTTAATGTACTGCTGTAGCGAGACCATTGCAATGGTAGTGATGCCGCTGCAGTAGAGCCAAAACCAGCGAGCGGGCCAAGTCGTAATTCCTTGTAATGAATTAATGTAACTAATATTATTACTGCTGGGTATGAGATTGGGTTCGAAATCATGCATGTGATTTTACTTGTTGATATGAATATGTAATTCTTGTCGTGTGTGATTTAATTATTGTTGTGCTATGATGTGCATTCCAAGAATGAGAGGCGAGTTGGTACTGAAAGAATAGGTGACTAAAATGATGGATGATACATAAATCATTGATATGACGATGAAGGTGAAGCCTGGGGCCAAAGGTAAAGAACTCGGATGAATAGGTTAATATGATCAGACTCTGAATGAGGATTGGATACTTAAGTGGCTCGTGCTCGGGGTGAGCATCCAGGAGAGCGGTATGAGGAAGTACATAGACAGATATAGCTAAAAGACCATGCTTCTAGGTGTATGAATATGAGTACACAGACATGTATGATAAAAGACTCATATGGCTGAATGCTCAGTACATGAATTTCTAGAGTCCCATGCAGGTCATGCCTGGAAGGGCAAGCATAAGACCCTCTAGTATGTGTGTACAGTGATTTGACGGAGGTGTATGCCTGACATATCACCTATGGTAGGATTGTGAAACAAAGATTGTGCGGGTATGGTTTGATATACATACAACTGCAAATCTAGAAAGGTATAGGTATAAAGGTGTGATAAAGAATATACTGACATGATTCGGGTTTGAGGTGACAAACTTGTTTGGAATACCGTATATGGATATACGGTTTCGGTATGATTTCTTGTGGCATTTTCGTGGTATGAAAATAGTTATGTGCATGTACATTAATATTTGGAAAATTGACTCCCTTAGGTTTTGATGACTTCTTATGTGTACTTGAATTAGTTAATCTGTATTTGTGAATTGAATGTGGTTTTAAGTGATTTGGTGGGGTATGAAAGATGACATGACAGTTTAAACAAAGATAGTGAGTTATTGCGAGATAGCGAGTAGACTTATTTATTGTATGTAGCTCACTAAAAAGAGTCAAAAAATCTTAGGCATAATTAAGTAGGTTAATAAATGATAATGGACGGACTTAGTCGACCATCGGGAAGTGGTAAAAGAGGTAAATGTGTTATAAAATTATATGGCAGAATAGAACAAAACTGAATTAGGAATATTTGCTATAGACTGATAGGAGTAAGCGCTGCAACAGGTACATAACCCCGGTAGCGGGACTGCTGTGGTGGTCTGAGTAAGCGCTGCAGCGGAATAGTATGAAGGTAGATTAATGATAGGATGGTGGATAGAATTGTAGAGTAATTTTACAAAACTTGATGACACCTAAAAAAAGGAGAATGTAGTTATCAAAATTAATGAGTGGTTGTATAAGTAGAATATTTGTTGAATTTAATAACATTGATCATATGTTGATTATTATGCTACTGTGTTAACTTAACCTTAGTCGGCCGATGATGCATACCGGTACGTGTGATGTACTGATACTACCTTGCTACACCTTTTTGGGTGTAGGTTGTGACAGGTTTGAAGTCCCTTGATTAGCGTGAAGTACTCAACATCAGCTTCTATGTTCTTCTTCTTAGACGAAGCTGTGTTTTTGTCTTGTCATGTATTCAATTAGAGCTCTTATACCTGTCTAGACTAGATCTTGGGAGAATCAATGTTTTAGGGAATCTTGTAATGTTATTTTTGAAGTTATTATTGATTAATGAGAATTAACAAAAATTTTTGAATTTTGATTGTAATGTTCCACAAGGGTTCTCTTATCGAGTAGAGTCGAAGTAGGTGCTCGCAGGACTACTTATTTGGGATCGTGGAAGATATTAGCAAAATTATTACCAAGTAAATATATGAAAACTTATTTCAATACAAATAAATAGTCAAACGAAAATTAATTCACTAGTTAATTTAAAACCTAAGTGATAAATCAATTAACACATGCAAACTTATTTGTTAAATACAAGAATAAATAAAAAAATTAATTCAAGAAGCTAATTGTTTAGACAAACGAGGAAAAAGAAATTTTAAAAAAATAATAACAACTATACTCTATAATATTTTTTAATTTTCAACATTAAATTTAGAGTAAGTAAATATAAAAAATTCTAGCAACCCCAAACAAAAAATAAAAGAGAGACATTACAAATTAAAATCAATTATCAAAAATACAGAATGTATATAAGATGTTAAACAAAACTTGAGAGTTTTAAAATACAGAAGTGTTTATTGCTTTATCGGGATGACAACTCGATATTATGAATCGTGATCTTCAATCTTAGCAACAAATTAATCATAGGTCGATTTCAAGTTGAAAATATAATAATAATATATTTGATATTTGAATTTTTTAAAAATATAAACACATAAATATCTACATATAAATACACTCGATCCCTTTAAAATCTTTGGATGATGTTGCTTTCGAGGGACGGGTCTGCTGAATTTTAAAAAGTTCAGAATTAGACTTTGTAATTTACTTTACTTTCCCAATAACTATATGTCAAGGGATAGTATTTATATAATTAATGACAAAACCACACCACTCTTTCAAAATAAATTAAGAAAAAGATTTGGACTGTGATTTTGACAAGAATAAAGCTTATACCAAATAAAAATAAAATATAAGCTTGCAAGGAACTTAAAAGAATTTCAACAACTAGCACACAATTTCCAACCCCCTTTAACATCCCTTTTTATTCTATGACAGAATTTATTACATGATTACAACTTAATAAAACAATAAGATATAAAAGATTTGAAAAAAAAAGAAATAATTTCAAATTGCCCTCTTAATCTCCGACCGGACCCAGGTAGCTCTTCAACACGCCTCCAAACAATCTTAGAGAAAGATCCTGTTAATCATATTGAAACACACACAAACAAAATGTACATACCCAACGAGCAAAGGGTATCCTAACATAAGTATTAACTAATTATTCTTAGCTGAACAAGCATGTATTGAGTTTATCATATAGTTGACATATGTTAAATGGAACAAATATGTAATCATAACTTGGTGAGCAATAAGGAACGACAAATACTGAAACAAACTTCTCATTAAGGAAAAGAGGTTAAATATATGTCCCATGAATTAGGAATGAGTGTTTAAACAAAGTCAAGACTGTTGATATTACATCATGCTATAGAGTGGTTAAACAAATAATTTAAGCACAAGAATAATCACATACATATATTGAATGCATAGATGAAAAACCAACCAGTTAAGAAGCGTAAATTAAATAGGAGCAAATCAGCAAATTCCGCAATAATTAGTATGTCATGAGAAAAACAAGCCAGGTTTCAATGTCTTTTGCTAGAGAATTAGTAGTGTTCTAGTGAATAATGAAATAGAAGAAGAAACTGTTTATATAACTAGAAGAGTAATCAATCAGAGGAGAGGAGGAAGGGAGATACTCAATCATGACGATCCTTTCCTTTAATAATAAAACAAATTCATATTATTTTACAACAATTAACATAATCAGAATCACATAAGGAAGTAAAGGAAGAAAAAAAATCATTCAAAGAATATCTCCTCCTTAATTATCATAGTTGAATCAATTAAATAAAAGATTATCATAATTATCTTAAATGAAAATATGCTAAATTAGCTAAAGACTAGAAAATAATTAACCACATCATCCTTCTTTAAATAAAACTAATCAAGCATAATATATACTCCAATAAGAGAAAGAGTAGGAAGGGAAAATAATCAACTCAATTCCTTCCTTAACAGAGCATACGAAATCAGTCAATCATAAATTGTAAAAGGTAAGAATATAAAGTTACCATAAAGTAATAAGTCACAGGGCTGCCATGACTCAAATTTTCAAGCAGAAAAGTAAAATAAATCATTCGGGATATCAGACTAACATAAGGGCTATCATGAATCAAACTTGGAGCAGATAGTAACACGACTGGCATGAAGGAAACGTAGTAAACTCAAATTAAGGAGCTGTATTATGTAAATTAAGGAGCTGTATTATGTCCCATACAACAAGCATATAATTTAGACATATAGGACACGGATGAGCACATTGGAAAAAATTAATCACAACATAGCATCAAGATTTAAACTAAAACTCATAATAATTAGGAGTAATCAAAATAAGGATCAAGATGAAGTAAGTACAAATTAGTTCATTCATTCACATGAATTAAAAAATCTGATGAAGAGGAGAATTAGGAAAAGGCCAAAAGACTTTGGGATCTGTCGGCGGTGTGTCTCGCTGGTCTATCGGAGGATCAATGGTGTCAAGCCTTTTTGGTCTGAGGATGACCGAAAAAGGAGAGAGGGAGAGGACTGAGATGGAGATGAGAGGGGAGGCGGCTGTGTCGCTATTGTGGTCCACCGGAGCAGCGACGGTATTGCGACTGAAGGTATAGAAGAGGAAGACGAAAGGGAGAGAAAAGAGTGAGGTTGGAGCAACGCCGGAGTTCATGGCGGAGAGGAGAACGAAGAGAGAGAGCCAGGGTGCGTTCTGGATGTTTGTAGTGCCAGTGTTTCATCGTTAGTGGTGGCACAGTGAGGGAGATGAGGAAAGGAGTGAAGGGAGAGAGGAGAGAGATATTGAAGGGCGAGGGTGGCTTCAGTGGTGGATCTGGTTTCGCCGGAGCAGTGGAGCAAAAGTGAGATGGGAGTATGTGGTGTTGAGTTATTTTTGTGAGAATAAGGGTTTAATTTGGTTGGAG
>JACEIK010001764.1:202137-255643 GCA_018107945.1 Datura stramonium | reverse complement strand
GAAAGGAATTGAAAGAAATTGAAGAAGAAACCTTGAATCTCCCTTTTGATCACCTCCCTATCACTCTTCTATTCTCTTGCATGCATGAATGAACACTTAGAATAGTTTCTCCCTCTAAAACCCACCTTTCATAGGATAAAACGACGTATTTTAGGCTTTAAGAACTTAGGAATTTTATGAAAATACCCTTACTAATTTTGCATAAAATAACTGACAGGTGGTCCTAATGGACGACCTGACGACTCGTTGCTAGAGGGCACAACTCATTATGTTGATCGTCAAGAGCTCTGCCTTATCTGTTCACCTGGACTTGTAATGGGTTACTTCACGACTCGTTAGGGGTGACCACGACTCGTGGTCACCACTTGTTAAGTATACTATCTCATTTCCAAACTTTGGACTCCAAGCCTGCCAATGACTCACCCCACGAATCGTTAAGGCTAACAACAACTTGTGGGGACTCCCATTAGGTACACTGCCCAGCTTTCCTTTTCCCAACTATGTTTCTTTCCGCATGAGTCACCTGACGACTCGTGGGCTATCCTCATGAGTCGTGAGATAACTTGTATTGAGGATGCAACAAAAATTTCCACTTTTTTCCCGTTTCAACTCTCAGGTCCGATCTTTGATCCCCCGAGCTATAACAATATCTCCCCCTTGGGAACATTCATCCTCGAATGTTGGAAAGCACACAGAAAAGTAGAGATATGAAATTATCATTATCAAATACCGATCTTTTAAACCAAAAACTAACGGAATGACTACCTCGGAAAAGAAGTACATAACTGAACTGAATTTAGGCATCTCATACATTTACCATAACACAAAACAATCTTGCGCACATGAATTGATCATGAAGCTAAATAGAGTATTAAGGCAACAACTGATACCTCAAACTGAAACTGAGCCGGTAGGGAATAGGTGAAGGTATTTAGCCATCATATCCGCTTTGTCTTCCCACGTAGCTCCTTCAACATGCTGATTTCTCCATAACACCTTTACTGAAGCTACTTCCTTGTCCTCAGCCTCCGAAACTGACGATCCAATATTTCAATTGGAACCTCCTTATAACTAAGGCTATCCTTTACTCCAACGCTATCCACCAGGATTACTAGAGCTATCTCTCCCAAACATTTCTTCAAAAGCGATACGTGAAACACATGATGCAGAGAAGATAACTTTGAGGGTAAGTCCAACTCATACGCTACCTTACCAACTCTTCTCATAATTCGGTAGGTTCCAACATAATTGGGATTGAGTTTTCCTTTATTCCCATCCCGCATGACTCCCTTCATGGGAGATTCCTTCAAAAATACCCAATCGTCCACCTCGAACTCCAACTCTCTCCTCCTCACATTTGCATATGACTTTTGATGACTCTAAGTAGCTTTTAGCCTGTCCCTTATCAACTGAACCTTCACCATAGCCTCATGAACTGAATCTGGCCCTATCATAGCTGCCCCACCAACCTGAAACCATCCGATGGGCGATCTACATCTCCGCCCATAAAGAGCCTCGAACTGTGCCATTTGGATGCTAGAGTTATAGCTGTTACTGTAAGCAAACTCGATCAGGGGAAAGTGATCGTCCCAACTACCTTTGATGTCCATCACACATGCTCTGAACATGTCCTCGAGAGTTTGAATTGTTCGTTCCACTTGGCCATCTGTCTGCGGATGAAAGGTTGTACCGAGCTTAACCTAAGTCCCAAGCCCCTTCTAAAAAGATCACCAAAATTGGGAGGTAAATTGAGTACCTCGGTATAAAATGATAGAAAAGGGAACTCCATGCAATCGAACCAACTCCTGGAGGTATAGCTTAACATAATACTCCGCTGAGTTCGTGGTTTTGACAGGTAGAAAGTGAGAACCTTTAGTCAGCCTATCTACCACCACCCATATAGAATCATACCGTCGGCGAGTATGAGGTAGGCCTGTAATGAAATCCATATTAATCTCTTCCCATTTCTAAGTGGGAATGCTGATATCCTACACTACACCTCCTGGCCTTTGATGCTCAACCTTTATTTGCTGACAGTTCGGGCACTTGGCTACGAATTTTTCAATATCCCTCTTCATGTCATTCTAAAATTAAATTTCCCGCAAGTCATGATACATCTACGTGGAACCTGGATGGATAGAATATCTGGATCCATGAGCCTCATGCAACATATGACTCCTCAAATCATCGATGTCCAAAACACATGGGCGACCCTGGTACCGCAGGACTCCATCTATCCTTGGGAGAAGACCTCCACCTTCTGATTTCGAACGGCTTTTTTCAACTTTACCAAAATTGGATCCTCATCTTGTCTAGCTTTCCCATCAGTCACCTTGGACAATTCGGAATCGTTCTGGAAAAAAACACCACCATCGATGAGTTGACCAACCTAACTCCCAACATTGCGAGTCGATGAACATCTTTCACTAGCTCCTTCTTTCCCTCATCCACATGGGACACACTCTCCATAGAAAGCCTACTTAGTGCGTCCACTACCACATTTGCCTTACCCGTGATGGTAAAGGACACTCATATCGTAGTCCTTGAGTAGCTCCAACACCTCCTTTACCAAAGATTGAGATCCTTCTACGTGGATACATATTGTAAACTCTTGAGTTCCGTAAACACATCCACATGGACCCCATAGAAGTAATGTCTCCATATCTTCAAGGGAAACACCACTGCGGCCAATTCAATATCGTGGGTTGGATAATTCTTCTCATGGTCTTTCAACTGTCTTGAGGCATATGCTATCACTTTCCCATGCTGTATCAACACACACCCAAGTCCGATCCTTGAAGCATCGCAATACACCATGAATCCATCGGTACCCTCGAGTAGAATCAACATTGGTGTTGTAGTGAGTCGAGTCTTCAACTCTTGGAAGCTCTTCTTGCAAAGACCTCAACAAATCTTTAGTAATAGCCTTCTAGGCCCAAGAAACTCCGAATATACAAAGGATTCACCAGTCTAGGCCAATTCTTCACAACTTTGATTTTCTGAGAATCTACCGTTATGCCCTCACTCGATACCACATGGCCCAAAAATGCTACGGAGTCCAACAAAAACTCACAGTTTCTGAACTGGCATACAATTGGTGATCCTTGAGAGTCTGAAGCACTACTCTCAAATGAGAAGCATGCTCTTCCTCTCTCCGAGAGTATATAAGGATGTCATAAATGAACACAATCACGAACATGTCCAGATATGGCCTGAACATCCTGTTCATCAAGTCCATAAAAGCCACAGGAGAATTTGTTAGTCCAGCAGACATGACTACAAACTCATAATGACCATAGCGTATCCTGAAGGCTGTCTTCGGGACATCACTCTCCCGAACTCTAGGTTGATGATACGAGAACCTGAGATCTATCTTTGAGAAACACTTGGCACCCTGAAGTTGGTCAAACAAATCATCGATCTTGAGTAGAGGGTACCTGTTCTTGATGGTGACCTTGTTCAGTTGCCGGTAGTTAATGCATATCCGAAGCGAACCATCCTTCTTAAGGACAAATAACACTGGTGTACCCCATGGAGAATTGCTCGGTTTGATAAAGCCCTTATCTAACAGGTCCTTCAACTCTTTTAGCTCCGCTGGAGCCATCTTGTAAGGAGGGATAGATATGGGCTGGGTGTCTGGTACAAGGTCAATACCAAAATCAATCTCCCGCTCGAGAGGAGCACCTGGCAAATCATGGGACAGACCTAGGGATACTCTCGCACCACAGGAACTGACTGGATAGTCGGAATCTCAGACTCAACATCCTTAACCCTGACTAGATGGTACATGCAACCCTTAGAAATCATCTTTCAGGACTTAAGATATGAAATAAATCGACCTTTTGGCACAGCCGAACTACCCTTCCACTCAAAAAATGATTCACTCGAAAAATGAAATTTCACCGCACGGGTCTACAATTTAAAGAAGGATAACACGCATATAACCAATCCATGCCAAGAATAATATCAAAGTCAGTCATGGGTAACTCTAAGAGGTATGCGGAGGGGATTTTATGCAATATAGTGACTAGGCATCCTCTATATATCTGCCTAGCTACAACTGAATCTCTGAGAGGAGTAGAAATCGAAAATGGTTCCGACAGAATCTCGGGACTAGCTCCAAATCTACTAGAAATGTAAGGAGTCAAAAAAGACAAGGTAGCTCCCGGCTCTAACAAAGAATAAACATCAATATGGAAAACACACAACATACCAGTGACCACATCCGGTGAGACCTCATACTCCTGACGTGGTGCTAAAGCATAAAACCTATTTTGGCGCTGACCGCCGGCTGAACTAGTCGAGGCACCTTGCTGAGGGGACATGGTGCTAGAGCAGTAGAACTGGCTGTTGGCATACGAGCTCCACCGACCCCTGATATGGCTGAAGGGAAATCCTTGAGTCTGTGTCCGGGTTTGCCATACCTAAACAAGCATCTGACCCAACCAGGCACCTCCTGAGATGATTCTTGCCGCACTTCGCACAAGCTGGGAAAGTGCAGTCTATCTACATACGGCCCTGGTCTCTCGAATCTAGAGTCCTGCTCCTCTAATCCCCTCAGAATCTAGATGGTGTACTGGCCGATGATGGTGCTGGAGCAATAGACCTATGCTGAGACTGCTGACTCTGTCCACACCCTAATCTGACCTGAGAAGTCTTGTAATTGTTAGTCCTGGCCCTCTTGGCCTCTCTCTGCCTTTGACATACCGACTCCATCTGCTCAGCATGCAACAAAATACGGGGAAAGTCTATATCTCGATGCAACATGGCAATCCTACAAGTCCTTATCCAGATAGTCCGCCATTCTATGTACAAAATGGCTCACTGGAGCCCTCTGGTTCTCCACCAACTCTGGCGCATACTTGGATAAATGAGTGAACTCCAATGCATATTCCTGAACGGACATGTTACCCTGCTTGAAGTTAACAAACTCGGCTGCCTTTTTCTCCCTCATCTCCTGAGGGAAGAATCGATCCAAGAATGATGTGTGGAACTCTTCCCAACCGATAGGGCCTTCACCCGCTGCCCTAGCATCTCTCCACTGTTTGAACCATATGTGGGCCACCCCTTTTATCTGATAGGAGGCCAAATCAACACAATCTCCATTGGTCACCCCCATAACTTGGGTAATCTTTAGAACCTCCTAAATGAAATCGTGTGGATCCTTATCCACCTTGGACCCAAGGAACTCCAGAGGGTTCATCCTTAAGGAGTCTCTAATCTAGGCCGCTGCCGAATTGCCATTCTATAGGAATGATCAAGAACATGCTGGTTGACCTGAGTGGTCAAGGCCTGCGCCAACATCTGGATAGCCGCCTAAAACTTAGTGTGGGCAACTGGTTCTGGTGTCTGGGGCTCATGAACAGGTGGGGCCTACTGATGCCCATGATCATTGCCATCTCTGTGGCCTTCACCGTTCCCATTTCTCCTTTCGTTCACTCTCCTAGGAGCCATGATTCTGCAATCAGGAATATCACGAATTTGAAGGATAGAAAGACTTTTCATCGCACGGCATAGATCATGAAAGAAGGTAACATTTCCTAAACATCTCGTAGCATCTTCATCATAGGTGTGGCACGCTTCACACCTATGAAAAAGACTCTATTTAACGCAGCTTCAAGACACCCTAGGACAATTCAAACTTGGCTTTGATACCAAGTTTTTTAACGACCTAAATGTAGACCTGGATTGTAATACGGGACAAGGAACCTCGAAAGGCTCCAAATCGACCCATGGCATGAGCATACATCTAACTTCATTCATAATAAGCGGGAGACTAATCACAAGGCATAGCAGAAACGTAAGCATATCATGACATATCATAACAAATGGAATCACTTAAACATACACAAGTTGACTACTACACACTATCTAAAAGCCTATACTACCTACGATGGGTTGATGGGACAACACCCCAACTAACCTGGACAAGTATTGAAACATAAAATAGCATGAATGTCTATAAAACGGCCCTCGAAACATGAGGACTCACCAATAAGTAGAAAGTACACTCTGAGATGATCTAGATATGAGGATGAACCTAAGAGTTGGAACCTGTATCATAAGACGATGCAACATGAAAAGTATGCGGTCAGTACGTGGAATGTACCGAGTATGCTAGGTAAGTAAATTGGGCATTTAAAATATGTAAAAGCTTATAAAGCAGCATAATAATACAACATCATTCTCGTATCATAAATATCATAACGTAACATATCATAAGGCTCAAGATTTTCAAAACATTCGTAATGCAATCGTAATAATAATCATAAGAGAAAAGCATTGCTGAACATGACTTGAACCAATATACATAATCATATACATGCATAAATCATGAGGAACAGTGGGAGATTCTCTTAACCGACATACCTCATATGAGCACACATGAAGCCCGACTTGTAAACCTAGTCGGGAGGGTGTCCGTACCTTGCCAAGGGCAGGACCATGAAAGTGTGATATCACCATGAAAAGGGCCAATTGGGCTGGGGACAGTTCAATAGAGGTCCCAACATACCTACAGTGGCATGTAGTTTATGAGATTTGGGGCAGAACCTAGGCCCCAAACCTATTCGGTGTTCGATACTACTCCCAAAACATATATATAGTGCTCATAGTATAAAATTCATGAATTCATTGGCTAGTTAAATCATGATAATCATAAACATTCCTGTACATACGTGAACTAGCCATGACATAAAGCCGGTGAGTCGGCCAAAACATAATTCATGAATCATAGGTTTCTTGCATACTTGTAGATAGTACATATAACTTGATAATCTTCGAAACATGGTGGGTAATTGAATAAATTCATATTTCAAATCATAAATCATATTGGGCTTGTAAGTATTAGTAATTAAAGTGAAGATCGTAGATCGATTCATCATAGATCATGCTGAAATAGGCTTATTTAGTAGAATTTGAAAACAATAGTTTTATAAGTAAAATTAGTTGTAAAAATCTGATCTAAATCCATAAAATATGATGTAGATCATAAATCATAAATCCCATTAGCAAGTCATTCGAAATTCACAAAAATTGAATTAAAACCCCATGTGGTTTTTGAATAGATTTTCATAAGTCAATAGAGGATGGGCATGGATGTGAATAGAAACACCCATTCATAACCCTACATACCTGATGGAGACTGAATCTTACTCTCTCTTGAATTCCCAGAAAGGAATTGAAAGAAATTGAAGAAGAAACCTTGAATCTCCCTTTTGACCACCTCCATATCACTTTTCTATTCTCTTACATGCATGAATGAACACTTAGGATAGTTTCCCCCTCTAAAATAGTTTGCCCCTCTAAAACCCACCTTTCATAGGATAAAACGTCATAGTTTAGGCTTTAGGAACTGAGGAATTACGAAAAGACCCTTACTAATTTTGCAGAAAATAATTGCCAGGTGGTCCTAGCGGACAACCAGACCACTCATTGCTAGAGGGAGCGACTCATAATTTCGATCATCAAGTGCACTGCCTTATCTTTTCTCCTGGACTCATAGCACGGTCACTTCACGACTCGTTAGGGGTGATCATGACTTCGAGTGCCACCGTTAAATCGTTAAGTACATTGTCTCATTACCAAACATTGGACTCCAAGCCTGCCAACGACTCACCCCACGAATCATTAAGGCTCACAACAACTCGTGGGGACTCCCGTCAGGTACACTGCCCAACTTTCCTTTTCCCAATTATGTTTCATTTTCCATGAGTCACCTAATGACTCATGGGCTATCCTCACGAGTCGTGAGATGACTCGTCCTGAGGCTTCAACAAAAATTCCCACTTTTTTCCCATTTCAACTCCTAGGTCTGATCTTTGAGCCCTCGGGGTATAACAAGAACCAGCCAAGAACTTTCCTAAGTAATTCTTTCTGTAGCTCTTGAAAGTTGTATAACTACGACCATTGGCATTACTTTTCCAAGATGATGGATAGTCTCAAATTCTGTGACCAGGCTTCCCACACCTAAAGCAGATATCCCTACCGATCAAGCAATTTCCGAGGTAGTTCCTTCCACATTTCTTTCAAATTGGATATGTATTCTCCCTTACCTTGGATTTATATGGAACACTGTTTGTCGATGGTGCCGGGGCTAATAATCTCTAGTGGGGCTATGATCGGTCCACCACATGCCCTCTATTGGGAAACCTCAACATTATCTGTCCGTGCTCTTTTTTCCCCTTTCCTCTTTCCCTAAACTCCCCATCCACTTTTTGATGGTGGAACTCAGATGGCCCCTTCTTAGTGAAGTATCAAACCCTAGTAGTTGTCATCCCTCCAATAGTGCCAGTAGGTGCGATTGCCTTCATGTTAAGATGAGCGACTATGATGTGCATCATCGTCCTAAAGGCAGCCCCGAGCTCCACATCAGAAGCTTTCCCACTAAGGAGGCCTACTGGAGTTGGTGGAGTTGGCTAATTCCCGTCACCAATTCCTCTTTCATTGGCTCTTATAGGAGGCATTCTCTGGAATTCTTATAGCATGAGTTAGAATAGTAAGACAGTTGGACTTCACATCATGATATAGAATCATGAAATAAGGGAAGTTTCCTAAAAACATCTCGTAGCATCTTCCCGATAAGTGCGGCCTGCTTCACACCCATGGAAAAGACTCTACTTAATATGACTTTACGATATCCTAGGACACATCTAAACCTAATGGTTTGACAACAAGTTTGAAATGATCGAAGTGTAGACCTCAGACCAAGACACAAGACCTAGAACTACGAAGGGCTCCAAGCTAACCCATGACACATATATCAAATGAAAGAGAGCATATCTAAAATGCAAATGAATTATAAAAAAATAAATTAAGTGGAAATCTAAATGTTATAAAGTGTAATCAAACACAACATGTCACAAAGCAAAGATCATCTAACACATAACTATCTGAAAAGCCTCTAATCATAAGATAAGCTGATAGGTAAACACCTCTAACTAGCTCACTAAGTCTAAAACTGAAAGACATAACAAAACATAGAAAACAATCAAATGTTCTCAGAATATGGACTCACCCAATAGGGACTAAGCTGGACTGAGGAGGGTACAGAGCTAAGGCATGTGCTGAGACTGTTCGCTCGAACCTATCTCATGAGATGACATAGCATAGAGTATGCAGTTAGTACTTTGAATGTACTGAGTATATAGAGTAAGTAAAATAGGCTAGTATAAAAGTAGTCTGAAATCATGAGTATAAAACAAGCTAGAACATGTAAGTAAGGATGACCTTCTAAAAACCATATTCTTAAAGAAATCATAAACATGAGTTATTCATCGTAAGTTGAAACATAATAACCTAAGTTTTTCGAAAGCAAATCATTGGATTTAACATACTTGAAAACATGAGTAAAAGTTAATAAAGGATCAATGGGTCAAATATACTATAAATGAGGAACAACGGGAGACTCCTCATAACTGACACCATCATGAGAGAGCTTTTATGATTCTCAACTATCTCGCTCATGTTGGCAGAACCGTTCAAGGATTACCAAGCCAAGGAACATAATAAGGCGTGATATCACTTGTGAATCCCTGTAGGGTTTGAACATGAATATATAACTAAGGTGGTACGTACTTATGAGACTCGGGATTTTCCTAAACCCCTGACCTACTTGATGCGAGACACTACTTCGAAAAATATGTACATGGCTCATAATCTCACTGAAAAACATGATTGATATTATACGGGCTGGTCTAAATCATGAAATCATAATCATATTTGAATAAAACTTCATAATTTGAAATCATAGGTTCATGAGTTTGAAATTCATAAAATCATGAATAATTGGGGAAAATCACCATAACATGAAATTATAGATCCATGAGAGACTCTAGTAGAAAAAAAGTAATCATAATCATAAATCATGAATGTAATCATATGAAACTTGAAATCATGAGATATCATAAGAGATTTTACGAGAATTGGGTCTAACCCTAGAATTTCAATGAATTATGCTTGGAGACATAAAATCATGAGATAGGGATGAAATTAAGAATGAGGATGAAAGTCTCTCCCCATTCATACCCCCATATTCTTGGGCTTGAAGATTCCCTAGATTGACTTGAGGACCTAAGAGAAATTGAATGATCTTGATGAGGAACCCTAATCTTGGCTTAAGAGGATTTAATCTTTCAAATAGGGTGTTAGGAGTAGAATGTGGTTTAGGATAAATAAAACCCTTAAATACCCTATTTGGAAACCCAAAATGACCTCATTTAGAATTTTACAAATAGGAAATTACAAAAATTCCCCTGGGAAACCATTCTTAGGAATCTGCTCGTCTAGTGCTACGGGTCGTACCAGGACTCCTGGTGACATACCAAGGTTTGTGGTGTGCCAATTCATGGGTTTTGGGTTGCTTAACAGCTTGTTGAAAATCTTGCTACGGGTTCTTGATATGAGTCATACTGTCACGCCCCGCCTTGGGGGTTATGACTGGCACCTTATGCCCTACTAGGACCTGAATTGCTAGTCTACTGAGCCTAAGTACTTCTGGTGCCTGGCTGGCTTTAACTCTGATTCACGGAATCAACGGGCTACATAGCGGCTGTAAATACAGCCCCCGGCCGGCTAGGCCTATAGCCACCTGTACAACAACAACAGCTAATAAATAACATATATATACATCTATAACATACAAGGACCTATACCAGCCCCCATAAGCTGGAAGGTGCCAACCAACACACAGTCTATATACCCCTACCGGGTCAAAACCATCCAAAAGTAAATCACTCCACTAATCACTCTACTCATCTACTAACTAGCTTGTTTCACCGCTCGGTCTCCAAATGATCATGACCTCCGATATATATAATCGTGTCTGAGTCCGGTTGACTCCTACTCAACTCTGTACTCTAATATGCTATGCTGATCAGCCTTACATGGGGAAAGCTCATCCCATCTTCGTCCTCTAGCGGACGGCATACCACTCCTTGGAGTGGCGATCCCCACCCCCAAAGGTGGTCGACACAGCTTACACCTAGGGGCTATGAGGATAAAGGGTGCCCTCATAGCACAAACAGGTCTCAACAAATAATAATCACGTATAGCAAGCATGTTCAATTTAAAAATACTATCCATGTTTGATATACAATTGAAAGTTTTCTGTATTAAACCGATTCTCATACTCATACTGTATCTGAAATATTATCTGACTGTCTAATATTGCTCTACTAACTTTTATTCTGAATATATCATAAAATTATAAAACATGCTTGCTTGATTCACACTGAAATTCAATTCCTGACTTCTAGATTCTTCTTCATAGTTCACGCTCTTTTGCTATACTGATTACTAACTTGCCGAAGGAACAAGCTTTTCATACCTTTCACGATTTCGAATTAACCTGCAGTCTATTTCAATACTCGCTATTTCTCCAAACTGTATTCATATATATATATATCAATTAGAACTAAATACGCTAATATTCTGAAGGAAAATATCATTTTAATATATATATATCCCAAACATTGGCTTAATCAAACACGGTCGAAAACTCGCTATTTCTCGAAAGTCTAGAAGGGAGAAATACTCAACTTTAGGGATAGGAGTATGTTTACACTAATTTGGAGCACCCACTTACCTTAGATCGGTAGCACGACGATTCGCCAATTCGAATTTCAATAAACTAAACCTGTAGGAATGCTCCTTGCTTCTTAATACCTCGGTGACCGAGTTAATTTGAGTTTGGACCGCTTTTGGAGGCGTAATCGACAAATATTGCTAAGTAATTGTTCCTCCCTGTTTTCCTCATTTTCTCTGGAAATTATAAGAATTTTATCATTAAAACCGAAGTTGGAGGCTTTTATACTGGTAGCCTGACAGGGCCTCCGTGACACGGTGCCACGGAGGCTCCTTCCTCCGTGGCACGCTTCCATCGCGGAGGGGCTCTCGCCCCGGCTCCCCACGATGGTTCGACGCCTCACTTATCCGTCTTTTCCTCGCCTTTTCTAGCATGTATGGTATCTAAAACTCTTAACCAACATGCGAATAGCTATATACACGTCGAGAATTTACGTGCAACATCCCCCCTAAAGAACATTCGTCCTCGAATGTAAACTTTTACTCATAGGAACCTCAACTTACTCGACTTATTCTTAGAAAATTTGGCAGAGTTTCTGCAATATGGACTATCTAAAACCAGAAATGAAGAAAACTGGTACAGGTACTCCACACAACACTATAGTATACGTCACATAAAGGACGAGAGTCGTCTATCTCATTTATACATATAATATAAGGCATTGCATATAATTACAATACTAACATACCTCTTGACTGACTAGGCTTGAAACAAGTGAGGATATCTGATTTTCATATCTTCTTCTGCTCCTATGTCATCTCTTCTCGGTTCCTATTATGCCCCAACACCTTGACACGCGGATATCTTTAGTTCTCAACCCTCAAGTAATCGTTTGTCTAGTATGGCTACTCGGAACCACTTCATAGGCCAAAGACTTCCGTAACCTGGACATCCTAGACCGCGACAACTCTGATGGGTCTCCTATGTACTTTCTTAGCATAGATACGTGGAAAACTGGATGAACGGATTCTAATTCTGGAGGTAAGTTCAACTCGTATGACGCTTTGCCTATTCTTCGATTTAACTGATAAGGCCCAACGAATCTCGGACTTAGCTTACCTTTCTTGCCGAATCTCATCACCCCTTTCATTGGAGATATTTCAGAAATAACGGTATTCACATTAAATTCCAGGTCTCTGCGCAGTACATCAGCATACGAGCAAGGCTCTGTGAGTCGTGATGCCTTCCATGTTTTACCTTCTCCTCTGACTGATGAATAATATCTGACCCAATCAGCGCTGACTCTCCCACTTCAAACCAGCTGACTGGCGATCTACATTTTCACCCATACAATGCCTTAAATGGGCCATTTACAGCTGAGTGGATAACCATATTATAAGCAACTCAATTAGCGTGTAAATGCTCATCCAATCTACCTCCAAAGACTAGCATACACGCCTGTAGCATATCCTCGAGCGTCTGAAGTAGTGCGTCTGGCCTGGGCTGTCTATCTGAGGGTGGAATGTTGTGCCTAAATTAATCTGTGTTCCTGTGACTCCTCTGAAATGACTATAAAAATCTAGCAAATTGCTCCCTCTCCATCAGAGATAATAGATACTGAAACACCGTGTAATCTAACTATTTCTCTGATATACAATCTGGCCTAATCTTCGACAGAGAAGCCACTGGCAGGAAATGGGTTAATTTCTGTCAGTCTAATAACTATTACCCAAATGGAATCATGTCTATGCCTGTTACGGGGTAACTTACTACAAAGTCCATGTTATCGCTTCCCACATCCAAAGAGGCACAACTTGAGTCAATCCTCTTGGTTTCTGTGTCTGCTTTTACTTGTTAAGTAGTTAGGACACTAGGCTACATATTCTGCTATTTCCCTCTTCATACCTGGCCACCAGATATCTCCTTATAGCTGCAGGTACATTTTCGTCATGCCTAGGTGGAGAAAATAGCGAGCGTAATGTACCTAACACTATAATCTGCTGGCGGAGCCCTTAAATATCTAGAACACAAAGGCCGCCCTTACATCGCAGCACTTCATCCTCGCTACCTGAAAATCTGGCGCTTCCGTTGCTGAATTTTGTCCTTGCGTCGGACTGTGTTAGGGATCTTCATATTGCTGTTCTTACTCACAACTAATGAAGACACAAATGGTGTTCTGAATTACCACTCGGTTGTCCTCTCTATTTCTGCTACAATTTAATGGCTAAACTACACTGGGTGTATCTCTCTGCTACCTCCATACTGGGCTTCAAGTACGCCAAACTTCCCATAGATTTGCGGCCGAGAGCATCTGCTACTACATTGGCTTTTCCCTACGATACAGAATGTCCGCCATAATCTTTTCAATAACTCTAACCAGCGACGCTGCCGCAAATTCAACTCCTCTCTATGAAGATATACTGTAGGCTCTATGAAAATGTCCATATGGACGAAGGCTAAGCAATGTCTCCATCTGGTGGCGGGATCATCAAGTGGCTTAACCCGCATCGTGGGTATGATAATTCTTTTTGTGTTTCCTCAGCAGTCTAGAAGCATAAGCAATCACTTTACCTTGCTGCATCAACACATCCCAACCCAATACCTGATGCGTCACAATACACTAAATAACCCTCTGTACCTTCCGGTAATGCTAACACTGGGGCGGAGGTTAATCTGTCTTTAATTCTTGGAAACTCTGTCCACACGCCTCAGTCCACTAAAAACTTTAATAAGCTTTCATGTCAGCTTAGTCAGAGGTGCCGCTATGGTGGAGAATCCCTAAACAAATCTTCTATAGTATCCTTCTAATCCCAGAAAACTCAAGGACTTCAGTCGGAGTGGTAGGTTCTGGGCCATCTTTAACTGTTTATTTTCTGCGTCTCCACCTGTATACCAGCATGCGACATAATGTGTCTAAGAAGCAATGAGTTCAACTGTGAATTCACATTTGGAGAACTTGACATATAACCACGGTCCTGAGAATCTGGAGCACCGTTTGTAAATGAGCATGGTGGTCTTCCTCTGAACGAGAATACACCAGAATGTCTTCGATAAACACTACAACGAATAGGTCCAGTTATGGTCTGAAGATACTGTTCATCAGGGTCCATCAATATTGTTGGGGCATTCGCTAGCCCAAAGGACATAACTAGAAACTCAAATGGCCAGATCTAGTCCTGAAGGTCTTGGGAATGTCTCTTTCACAAACTTGAAACCTGATGGTATCCGACCGTAAGTCAATCTTGGAAAATATATGGCCCCGTAACTGGTCAAACAAATTATCTATCTTGGGAAGCTGATACTTATTCTTAACCGTAACCTTATTCAAACCTGCCGGTAATCTATACACATGCGGAGCGAACCATCCTTTCTCAAGGCCAGAACTGGCGCACCAAGGGGAAGTACTCAGGCCTGATAAAGGCCTTATCTAACAGATCCTTCAGTTGATCGTGGGCAAAATAGCATGTCCAAGTGATACTTATAACTTAAATTAGTCTTGTTTATCTAAGACATTTTCGCGGGCGAATATATGCAACCAACATGATTAGTCCTTGTTTTGTACTCTAAATACTTTAGGAACTAAATCATGGTTGGTGAAGGAAAGAATGAGTCGAAGCAACGGCGAAAGTCGGCAAGGAGAAGGCCATGGCGTGGCCGGCCGCGCCAGGCAGCGTAAGCCACGCCAGGCGTGTGCCGCCAAGTGCCACGCTACACAGCAAGCGCAGACGCAGCAAGAGGCAAAGCATCAGCGCGCCCAGCGCCGCCACGGCATACCCGCCGGCTGTGGGAGCGATCGCGCTGCCCAGGCAGCGTGGACATGCTGCCAACGCGGTGCAAGGGCTGCCTAGGGTCAATCTTTGGGCATTTTCCAGAGAGCCTGTGCTTGGGCCGTGTCACGGAGTGCAGTGCTCCGCGATGTACCTGTGACACGTTGCTTGTTATTCCGAAAAATTCACAATAGCACACTTACGTCTATTTTCATATATTCCGACTTGGTGGAGCAAGAACGGGTTAGCGCTGAGGGGACGAAAATCTTAGGTTTCTCTGTCTCTTTCTCCTTTTCTTTTTCAATTGTTTTTATGATTTACACTCATTTAACGATGTTTAATCCACAAATGAGTGGCTAATTTCACTTCTTGCTGAGGTTAAAAACATTCGTAAATCATAACATAAGGCATAAGTTATAAGTTATTTTTTTAATCTTTTCTTCCATGGTTGTTCTATTAATTCTTGTTCTTACTGCATTAATGTTTGGCCAATGTTAATGTGGTCTAAAAAGTATGGTTTCACTGAGAGGGCAAGGAAATGGAAAGTTGTGAATTAATAGGATATGATCTTTTCTTAGTTTGGGAAACAGGAATTGATTTACCTTAAGGATAGAAATATATCCGAAAGTCAGATGCACAATTGTGGAATCGGTTTTTGTATGGCTAGAACATGAATTGCTTCTTATCACAGAAATGTAGGTGGAAGGTTCATGATTCTTACAATACGAGAGTTTTAACTAATAGGCAATAATTCTGACCAGCAACCGGAGAAAAGATTAACCAAATCTTGTATCGATAGTTAATTTCTCTACATGTTCACAGCTTTAGCTCAGCATGCTCACATTCATAGTTCAGACTACTCTGTATTTTCAATTTTAGACTTAGTATAAAATTAAAACCATAAAATATGAAAACTTTTCTTTAACATTGTTGTCTGCATTTTTAGAGTTACAGCTAAGTGACACTTGAGTAGATTGCCCCGTAGTCCAGTCCCCCGTGGACGATACTTGGCTTACTTGAGCCACTTACTACTTGTTCGACCACTGCACTTCTGCGCAGTAGTCATCCAGACAGCCGAACAAGTTTTTGGAGGCTGCTTGCTGGGGATTGCAATTGGCAAAAATTTCTTAAGTGTTAGTTTATTATTTCTATATATGCTGACAACGTGGTCTTGATTTTCTTTGTCAATCTTTTTTTGTTTTTTCGATACCCTTCTGACATGACATCGTGGAACACAATGGTGTAAATGGTGAATACCATATTTTGACGAACCTTTTCTGAATTTCGGAGGACACCACTGGTGGCAACATTGTAAACACATGCAACATATGTGGTGGTCAAGAAGACCATTGGGATGGCTGTTCGAATGCATACCCCTTCCCGAACCCCTACTATGATCCTTCGTTGTTTTTGATGAATATAGGCATGTTGAAAATGAGGACTTTGGACGCTAAGCTCGAGTAGAAGATATGTTTAAACAACTCCTTGAGCAATCAGAGGCATGAAGGAGGGAATGGGTAACATTGATCGTTTAGGAAGAGGAGAATGCAGAGGCTCTAAAAAGGATGAGCATAAATTCACGGAGATGGTTGCTGAGGCTGAGGCTTGTGATAAAATTGCAGGTAACAAAGTAGGCGATATTCAAGAGGAATTACAAGAGGAAGACAAGGGTGAATTTGTAGATGAAGCCTGACATTTAGAACCTCTTGAGTGTCCCGTGATGAGCTTATACTAGTAGAAAATTCGTTCAGTGGGAAAAGAGATAGAAGATACTCCCATTTGACACTACTAGAGAGTGTAGATGTTGATGCGTAGAAGAGGTATAAGTAAGGAGGTCAATTACAATGCAGTTTCAGAATCAAGGGGCATTGACCCCACTCGAAGCATTTTTCTACCTTGAGTTTGGTTGACGACATAGAAATAGAATCTCCCAAGCTTATAGAGAAATGTTTAGAGGAGGACCAAGCCCCGATTTTGAAATCTGCCGCTGGATCCCCATAGACAGAATGACTTCTACTTACCTAAGGGCCAATAAATGCCATGAGGCGACTCATCAAGTTTATCCTACACTTTTTCACCACCACCCCTAGAACATAAAAGGAATTTAGTGAAGAAATTAGGTGAGATTCATATCTTCAAGGCGGAGGAAAAGTGGTGAAACATGATAAGTCGCGGTTATGACAATAAAATTAGGCGCCGCTTGGGAGGCAACCCACGGGTACTACGGGTACCATTTTAATTTCTTGCATTTTTACTGATTTTATTTATTTTTCATCTTTTGTTGTTTTGGTGGAAAGTTAAGTACAGATGGAGGGGAAGTCTGAGTAATTCCTTGGAGGAGGAAGCCAACAAGCATAGAAGACAAAAGTGTGGGTCGAACAATCTACCTGTGTAAAGTTGAAGAGATGTTGTTTACAGGGCCTAAAGGCCTCGTGGAGTATTTCTCACTTTTAAATGTTAATTTGATGCTATGAGACATAGAACATCTGCGGTAGGTGAGGGAAATTTCAAGGGAAATTTTGAAAGTTTTGTGCTTAAAAATTGTTGGTGAATGTAATGCTTGTGTGAAAAAGGAGAAAATTTTTTTGGTGAGTCAAGCATGAATTCATCACCCGTTGGGTTTTTCTTTTCGGTTCTTTTCCGACGGCCTTTGAACCGAAGAATAAATTTCTTTTTTTGTATTTTGTCTGTATATAGCTTTCTTGTCATAGTTAGGGACCACGATGGAGATGACGACCGTCTTGAGCGAAATTAGTCAGTAGGTTGGTTTTTGAAACCCGTAGCTAATTGATGGCTTGATGTTCTTGTTATGTGTTTTAAGTATGATTGCAAGATGCAAGTATGTTCAGTGTGTTGAAGCATGCAAAGGTATAACTTTGTTTGAGACACTAGGCTCTTGAATTTGACTAATAGATTGAAGCTTAATTCTAAATTCTTGTGATTAATGAAAAGAGTTCCAATGTGTCTTGAATTGAGAATGTGCCGTGAGGCTTTTTGAATATTCCAAAGTTATTGTGGAATGTCTAAAACTTGCCTAGTGTGTATATAAAACGAAAATGAAGGATGTGAATTGTAGGATATGATTTGTGCATTTCTTTGTATGAACCAAGTTGTATCCTCATTTTACCTACCTTGAAAAATTAATCCTAGTTAGCCCCATTGAGCCTTAGCCTATTCTTTGATAAGGCAACATAAGTTTAATCCTTTTCTTTCATTGGTCCTCTATGATCCAAAACTCCGAAGCGCTTAAGTGAAAAATCTGAAAGAGTAAAAGAATGAAAAGAAAGGAAAAGTGAAAGTTGTAAAAAGTTGAGAAAGGTCAAACGTGCACTTGTGTGAAATGAAGATTATTAGTAAGGAGTAAGAAAACAAATGAATGAAAATTATTGATACAACTCCTTACTAATAAGCTAAAATGACCTAAAAGAAATGGGGGAACAAAAGAGGAAAAAGAAAACTACCAAGGATAAAAGGTGAAGTAAGGGAAGGAAAGTTCGCAATGAGGGCGTGATGTATTAAAGCGCTTAGGGAAGATAGTCACTATTACTGGCCAGAATAGTACCTACCTAAAAATCTTCCGCGTTACATTACAACCTAAAAAGTCCTACTTGATCTTACATTCATACATCCTCAAATTAGTGGACTAAAACACTAAGGGAAAGCTTATGGGTCATTACATGATACATGTGAATTCTTTGTGAGAGCGAGCGTAATTTTTATCTCATACCCATACATGGTGTTATTTGAAAATTCATGAGTTAAAATTGGTAACTCTTTGTTGTGAGGGCACATGTTTAATGAAGGATAGAATTCATGTTGGATTTCTTGGATCAGTTGATTTGCATGAGTTTGTTGAGTCAATTCTTGAGGTTAGGTTTAACATAGTTTTACTTAATTTTAAGGAATAAAACTTGGTATGCTCTATTTGTAAATTTCTATCTTACATAATCATCATAGCCGTAGCTTGAATTATCTTGCTAAATTAGTATGGGTGAGTCTTCATTTACATGAGATGTAAAAGGGCTGTTCGAGGACGAACAAGGATTTAAGTGTGGGGTAGGTGATCGTGGGCAAAAATAGCAAGTCCAAGTGATACTTTATAACTTAAATTAGTCTTGTTTATCTTAAGCATTTTATACATTTTCATGTAATTTTATATTAAATTATAATTTAAATCTTATCAATTATTTAATTTTACAATTTGCTTTTAAAATATTTATGAATAAGAACTAAATCATAAGTTGAAGGAAAGGAATGGAGTTGGAAGAAACGGGCGAAAGTCGGCAAGGGCGCAAGGCTGGCCACGCCAGGCAGCGTGCCACGCCAGGCGTGTGCCCCGTCCATGGCCGTGCCACGCCAATGCCCAGGCAAGCACGCAGACGCAGCAAGTAGGCATAGCATCAGCGGGCCTGGCAAGCACAAAGATGCCACCTGAGCGTACAGGGAGTGCCATCGCGCTGCCCAGGTAGCGTGACACGCTGCCAATGCGACAATAGCTGCCTAGGGTCAATTCTTGGGCAATTTCTAGAGAGCTCATAGTTAATGTGTCACGGAGGCAAAGGTTCGCGATGTACCCGTGACACGTTGCTTGTTATTCCGGGAAAAATTCCTACTAGTATAAATAACACACTTAGGTTCATTTTTATATATTCTGACTTGGTGGAGCAAGAACGTGGGTTACAGGCAGTTGAGGGACGAAAATCTTAGGGTTTCTCTTTCTCTTTCACCTTTCTTTTCAATTGTTTGTATGATTTACACTATTTAACGATGTTTAATCCACAAATGAGTGGCTAATTTACCTTCTTGCTGAGGTTAAGAACAATTGTATTGAAATGTGATTGTTGATCATTTGTTTTTTTAATCTTTTCTTTTCAATGGTTGTTCTATTAATTCTTGTTCTTACCGTGATTAATGTTTGGCCAATGTTAATGTATATCTAAAAAGTCCGGTTTCACTCGAGAAAGCATGAAATTGGAAAGTTGTGAATTATAGATATGATCTTTACTTAGTTTGGGAAAATTGAGAATTGGATTTACCTTCAGAATAGAAATATACCTGAAAGTCGTATTGGGGTCAATTGTGGAATTGGTTTCGTATGGCTAGAACATTAATTGTTTACCGCGTAAAATGTAGTAGGAAGGTTCATGATTCTGGTTAAGCTAAATACGAGAGTTTTAACCATAGGCATAAGTTTCGATTAAACCGGAGAAAAGATTAACCAACTTGTATCGATAATTAATTTCTTACATGTCTGCTTTAGCCTCAAGATGCTCACATTCATAGTTCGACTACTTGTATATTCATTTTAGACTTAGTATAAAATTAAAACAAAGTAAAAACTTTTCTTTAACATTGTTGTCTGCATTTTTAGAGTTACAGCCAATTGACACTTGAGTAGATTTTGCCTGCAGTCCAGTCCCTGTGGGATCGATACTTGGCTTACTTGAGCCATTTACTACGTTTTCACCACGTTCACTTGTGTGTAGTCATCCAGACAGCCGAACACTGCCCTTTAACTCTCTGAGTTTCAGCAGGAGCAATACGATATAGAGGAATTGATATGGGCTGAGTGCCTGGTAGCAAGTCGATTGCAAAATCTATTTCCCATTCTGGGGGACAACCAGGTAGCTCATCTTGGAAATACATCAGGGAATTCATCTACTCACTGATGACTGGAGTGTCGGAGGCTCTACACGAAGACTTGAACCTCTGACTAGGTGGTAAATACATCCCTTGCTATCAACTTCCTCTCAAGGTAGGAAATAAACAAACTCTTTGGTAAGCAGCTGCCCTTCCACTCTCGTATTGCCTCCCCTGGAAAGTGGAATCGGACCGTTTTGGTCCAACATTCTACGTTGGCATAGCATGGCACTAACCAATCCATACCCACAATGGCTTCTGAAATCAATCATCTCTAGTCTCTACCAGATCTACCGTGGTCTGACTATCAGCAACCTTTCTACTATACACCCCGATAAATCCTGCTAGCTATAATTGAGTCACGACGGTGTAGATACCGAAAAGGGTCATGGTAAATACCCTGGTGCAACACTGAACTTTTTGAGCCAAAAATGGGGTAACGTAGGACAAAGTAGACCCTGGATCATTCACTAAGCCGGTATGAGAAAATAGTCATCATACCTGTTACCACATCTGGAGACGCCCCGAGTCCTGGGTAGTGCATAGGTACGGCTTGAGCCCACCAACCAGAGGCCCCGATCTACTCGGCCCTACCTGTTGAACCCGAGGCCTACGTACCGGGAGGCTGCTGGAGCTTGCGGCCCTGCTGATGCTCTGTCCTGGATATCTCGGCTACTTTGTCCCTTGGCCAGATAATCTTGCATCCTATGCCCTTCCTGCCCGCATATATCCGAGGTGGAGTCGATCACAAACAGGCGGTGGTGGGAATGTGTATACGCTCTGTTCTACCCTCCTTTGATGAGGAGAATCCACTGTCCGAAAACTGCTACCAGACCCTAACTGACCCTGGCGGATAAATCTACCTCTTTGCTGTAGTACTGAAGGCGGGGGTCTAGGTGGCCTATCAAAAACCAGTGTCCTATCAGAAAACCGTGGCCTATCAGAGTAACCCGCCTAGGCCCTATGTATCTCCCCTGAATCTCATCAGATCTATCTCTGCGACGCTGCTCCTGATTTGTTTGTCATTACTCGCTGCCGCTGTCTAAGACACTCAACAGTCTGGGCGAAGGCCTGCACCGGAAAGCAACAAGCATATCTTCCTCAACGAAGGTTGGGTACATGTCTCAATATATTCTGGGTTCAGATCCATAATGAATCTGTGAACCATCAATGGGTATGGTATCTTACTAAAGCTGGAGCATAGCGGTTTAAGGAGTCAAAATGTAGGGCATATTCACACTCCTTGGCCCCTACCTCCAGATGCAAGAACTGGTCCATCCGGGCCTGTTCCGACCTCCCATGGAAAATAATGGTCCAGGAAGGCCTCTGAAAAGCTGGACCAGGTCGGAGGGGGAACATCTCTCCCTCGAGACCTTCCTGCACTCTCGTACCACAACACAACAATGTCCCATAACCGGAATACCTCATTATCCTAACTAATTATGTAGGTGTTAAATTCATCATCCAAAAGATTCTCTGCATTTGGTTTAGGAAATTCTGGGGCTTCCGCCTGATCTGACCATGTGAACTGTGGGGGACCTAATGCCAAAATTCCCTGACCTCGAACTGCCAGATACACCTGACGCTCATATGGCACTGACCGCGCCGAAAGTGGCCATCATTTGTGCCAACATAACAACTTACACTGCGAACTTCCTGATTGATGGTGTAGGTACAGGAGCTATCGGAGGCGGTGTCATTCTGAATGGCCCCTGGCGAGGTGGGTACTGCTGAGAAGGCAGTGATGATGTTTCTGTATCGCCCTCGATCGGGCTGATTCTAAATGAAGCCGAGGTGACCCCACGGTGCCTCTCCACTGCAGTCCAACCTTCTGCCTATGGCAGGGGTGTCGTTATCTGCCATTTTAATCTGTAAACAAAGAGTATGTTGGGCTTTAGGGACCCAACCCTATACTGTACTGCTCTATGGCACGACTTAATATGAAGGAAGAGTAACCATCCTATTATGCCTTGCAGCCTCCCCGCTTATAGTATGTGGGGCACAAGACACCCATAGACAAGACTTACTTGAATGGCTTGCAGACTCCCTTGGAAATGACCGACTCGGATACCAAGTTTGTGACGCCCTGCCTTGGGGGAAGACTGGCACCTAGTGCCCTACTAGGACATGAAATGCTAGACTATCGAGCCTAAGTAATTCTGGTGCCTAGCTGGCTCTAACTCATTCACGGAATCAACGTGGCTATATAGGCGGTTGCAATCCATGTTCCCGGCCGGCTAGGCCTATAGCCACCTGTACAACAACAACTAACCAGAATCTCATTAATATAAGTGAACCTATGGGCCGATAAGGCCACCATGCCTACTAGTTATTTCTGAATTAATATATCAAATGCCGTAAACTACGTGACCAGCAAGGTCACCACTACTAACTAAATACACTCACACGCCAATATAATCAACTAATTATACGCACGGCCCCATAGGACCGACACAACTAACCACAGGGAAATATATACAGACTGCAAGCCTCTAAGAATAATAATAAGATGGTCGAGACAGGCCCCGACCTATCCTGCATCAGGCAACAAACGAAAGGAAATAGACCTCTAGCTATTCCTAGCTGCGATGACAAGAGCCGATGACTCTATGAGCTGGCTGAATCACGAGGGATCGGTCTCGTCTATGAGTACCTGCAGGCAATGTAGTGCCCCAAATGGGCGTCAGTACCACAGGTACGAGTATAAAGAAAACTGAGCATAACTGAAATATAAGCAACAATACTAGATATTCGGAAAATAGAAAGTATCTCGAACTGGCCTAGGATGGCAGGATCTAAAATAAGCCTATCCGTACTGAAGGTAAGGAAGAAGCATACCTGCCGACGTGGCGATCTTCTGTCTATAAGCTAATAAATAACATATATACACATATATACATACAAGGACCTATACCAGCCGTCATAATGAAGGTGCCAACCAACACACAGTCTATATATTCCTACCCGGGTCAAAACCATCCAAAGTAAATCACTCCACTCATCTACTAACTACGAGCAATTACCAGCCTTCTTGGTCTCCAGCCTGTTGATATATATAACTGTGTCTTAGCCCAGTGGACTCTATACTCAACTCTGTATCGTAATGCTATGCTAATCAAGCTAATATGGGGAATGCTCCATCCCATCTTCGTCCTCTAGCTGACGGCATACCACTCCTTGAGGGCGATTCCCACCCTCAAAGGGTGGTCGGACATAAATGAGCTTAACCTAGTACCGAGGATGCTCAAAGGGTGCCCTCATAGCACAAACAGGTCTCAACAACAATAATCACGATAGCAAGCATGTTCAATTTGAAAATACTATCCATGTTTTGATATACGATTCTAATACTTTTTTATGTATTAAATCGATTCTCATAACAGCTATACCGTATCTGAAATATTATCTGACTGTCTAATATTGCTCTACTATCTTTTATTCTGAACATATCATAATATTATAAAACATTCTTGCTGGATTCATACTGAACTCACCTCCACTCTAGCTTACTTATAGTTCACGCTATTTGCTATACTTGATTACTAACTTGTCAAGGAACAAGTTTTATATACCTTTCATTTCGATTTCCCGACTAATTGGGCGTGAGTTCGGTCGCATTTCGCTATTTCTCCTAACCGTATTCATATATATATATATATATATATCAATTAGAACTAAATACGCTAATATTCTGAAGGAAAATACTTTTAATATATATATAGCCCAATTTGGCTTATCGAAAACACGATCGAAAACTCGCTATTTCTCGAAAGTCCAGAAGGGAGTAATACTCACTTTAGGGCTAGGAGTATGTTGGCACAAATTTGGAGCAATTCCACTTACCTTAGCTCGGTAGCATGATGATTCGCCGGCCGAATTTCACGAAACTAAACTCGTAGGAATGCTCCTTGCTGCTTAATACCTCGTTATCTTGAGTTTGGACTCGCCTTAGGCGGCGTAACCGGATGAATATTGTTAAGTAATCTTCTGCCTCCTCTGTTTTCCTCATTTTCTGGAAATTATAAGAATTTTATCATTAAAACCGAAGTTGGAGGCTCATATACTTGGGTCTTGACAGGGCCTCTGTGACACGGCACCATCGCAGTAGCCCTCCTCCATGGCACGCCACGCGCGGAGGGCTCTGCCCCGCTCCTCCCGCGATGGTTTGACGTGTCACTTATCCGGTCTTTCCCCAGGCCTTTTCCTAGCATGTATGGCATCTAAAACTCTTAACCAACATGCGAATAGGTCATCTACACGTCGAGAATTTATGGGGTGTAACACATACCTACATACCAGGAGTTGTACCATGACTCATGGTATAGGTACTGGGTCCCTCCGTCAAACCTGATAGTGCTTCACTGGGGATATATCTTTTCTCTCCAAACTCTGATTGATGCAAGGTTTCAGCATTGGAATGAAGACTAAAAGGGATTCACTTATATTATGGATCACCCAAAAAAACTTTGTAAGGTAAGAGTTATGGTCATTTAAAGTTGACCTTTGTAAGAACTTATGTGAAAAACTCAATCGATTGGGAAGCTCTCAACTCAACTTTATACTAAAGGTTCCTTATGACCTTAACTTGTATCCAATTCTATTATTATTCTTAATAATTGATATTAACACCTTGTTTTCAAAAATTCATCGGGTTTATTTATTCACATACCTCGGAATCGGTTTCAAACTTAGCCCGAAATTTTTTAGCATTATAATATCTTAACTCACGTACAAAGGGTATGAACTGTACTATATCCTATGATCTGTGACATCCTCGCTCATATCTTAAGCCAAATTGGTATAGCCTCAACCTACCACGAATGCCAACAATGTACCATACCATCTTACCACGGGCCATCACATGCCTCGTGGTTACCCAAGATTTCCTGAACATTTCTTTGATTTTTATTAGTACAGACCGTCACTACAACTCATACAATCGAGGTACAACTGCGGATCCACTTGTGCTTCTTGCCAAGCTTCCCAACCCTCGCATTCACTCATGGGTCCTTGGTACGACTCCTACAACTCTCCTAAGGAGTTGCAATTGAGGCTCGTTCTATGGGGCATTTTCTAGTTTTTATTCACGGTCAAACTTCAAATCTGGGGTCTAATCTTAGGAAATGTTTGGGGTGTTGCTGCACATTGGCACTCCAAAACATGCACATGGCTCATGTCATAATCATCAGAAAATATACTTGATCTTTCATGGACTTTTCTAAATCATGAACTCGTAATCATACTTTACATACATGAGGTATTCATGAGAATAATTCCATTGAGTTATCCATGATTAATAGATTGAGTTTCATGAAAATCATACATGCTTCAATATATAATCACTCGATATCACAGGCTCATAAGCTTAAAATTCATAAAATTAAAAAAAGCAAGAAATTTAAAATTCAGAAATTTAAAAACTTAAAAACTTCAATTTTAAAAAAAGAAACTTGAATTCAAAAAGAGATCATAAGAGCTTTCATGAGAGAGCTGGGTCTAACCCTAGAATTCCAATAGATCATGCTTGAGATTTGAAATCATGAAACAGGGATGAAATTAGCCATGAGGGTGGAAGGATTTCCCCCATTCATAACCCTACATATCTTGGCTTTATGAGTCCCTAGCTTGACTTGAAGACCAAAGAGAAATGGAATGATCTTGATGAATAATCCTAATCATTGCTTGGGAGGATTTTATCTTTCTAATAGGGTATTAGAGTAGAAAGAGGGTTTAGGCTAAATAAATCTTTAAATACTTCCCTTCAGAAATCCAGAATGACCTCATTTAGAGTTAAAAGTTTAGGAAGTTACGAAAATACTCCGAGACTTTGTATTTAAGAGACTATCCCGTCCAATGCTATGACTCGTTCTAGGGAATCGTAGATCTTACCACGACTCATAGCCCAGTCTCATGTTTTCACTCCTCCCTTACCTTTGATCATTTTTAACTTACCATTAAGCACCTACCACGATCCGTACCTTTGTAACACCCCTGAAGTGCCTAAGACTAGACTAGTGATTGGAAAGGTGATTAATAGAAAAATAGGTAGAATCACCTCAGAACAACTAGTTGTACGAATCGTAGGAAGAAGTAATGGGTCATAGGATTTCATGGTTAGCAGTCTACTGAGGAAAACTGGTAGCAATGATTCCACAATGACTCGTGGGACCTAGTAATGGTTCGTGGAGTCATCGCTTTGGTTCTCGACTCCGTCAGATGTAAGGTACAAGTCCTGACACAATTCATGGTGAGGAAACCACAAATCATGGTAAGGACTCATTGGTTGGATCTAGGGTAGAGTTGAAGCTATGGGTCAAGGTACAAAACCATTGTGAGGAACAACGAGTCATTATTCACACCAGAGGGAAGGATCAGGAAATTTTCCTTGTAGTGGTAATAGATAGAACCAATGACTCGTAGGATGATGGTACGATTCATTGTCGGATCTGTGGGAAACTCCAAAATATCAATGATGAAGTCATGGCAACATGGAACCCATGAGTCGTGGTATCAGGGTACGACTCGCAGTGTAAAATTTTTTTAATTTAATAAGGGCATTTTCATAATTCCTAAGTCCTAAACTACACGACATTACGAGATCATTTTAACCTTAGTTAGGAGGATTTTAAGAGGGTTTAGCCTATTCTAACCTATTCCCTTCCCATGCATGGAAGTTTGGAGAAATCCAAAGGAGATCAAATATAGAAGTCTTCAAGTTCTTTCCCAAATCTCTTAGTCTTTCAAGAAAGGGTGTAGAATCAGATTACCCAAGTATGTAGAGTCATGAATGAGAGTTTTATGTTCACACTAATGCCCAAATCTAATATCAAGTTCATGAATTCAAGTGTATGATTCTATGGGGTCTTAACCCAATTTATGAAATTCATTATGTTTAATTCATGGGTCAATACCCTTCACGTTTCAATTGATGTTTTAAGAATCATGAGAAGTTTTTATGTGCAAATTGATCACAAGTTCATGATTTCAAGTTTTAGAAGAATTTTTCTCAATTATTCAAGTTTCATGAAATTCAAGTTTATGATCTGTGTTTCAAGTATAATGAGATATCTAGAATGAAAGAATGTTCAGTATTTACCAATGCATGAATGCATGATTGTGACTACTAAGTCTATCTCTAGTATGTTAAAGTTTTGGGGAGGCCCATATGAATTAAGTATGTTGTCATGATTAGGTTTAGTTTTCTGATATTAGCTTACCAGATGGTTTCGAAGTCGATACTCCTACTTTCATCTTGTGGTATGTTTTGAGCCAAGGCTCCCCATATTTGGATTTTAGACTATGCATGTTATTACATTATCTGCTTCATTGAAAAATGATGGTTTCAGCTTCGTTGAAAAATGATGGATAGCATTTACATATTTTTGGGAGCAGTGTCTAGCACCAGGTAGGCTAGGGTTAAGGAAAAACCCTGAGTATTAGAACTATGTGCCAACGTAAGATTTATTCAGTTAATTAGGGACCTCCATTGTGAGCTTTCCATCACCCCAATGGGCCTATTCATGTTTTTAGATTTTAATATGCAATCCTTACTCTCAGAAACTTATATTGATATGGTTTATGATATGCATGTTTTAAGTTTATACTTACTTAGCCTGTTTTACTTACATTGCATACTCAGTACATTCCAAGTACTGACCGCATACTCTGTGTTGTATCGTTTAATGATACGGGTTCAGGCATTCAAATTCAGTCTCGCTGCTAGCCTGTTTCTAGAGTTCAACCCATATAGCTTGTTGGTGAGTCCTCATCCTTCGAGGATCTTTAGATAGTTGGTTTATGGTCATTTCCAGTTTCAGATTTCTAGTGAGCTAGTTAGGGGTGTTGTTCCATCAGCTCATCAGTTATAGTATATATATTTAGATTTAGATTCAATGTTTGAGATTTTTCATTGTTTAAACGTTCTATTATTCAGACTTCCGCTAATCCAGCTTCCGCTTTATTTATGTTAAGCTTTAGTTTTCATGCTCATGCCATGGGGTCGAATTGGAGAAATTTATGGGTCTAGATTATGTGTCATGATCTGTTCCTATGTTTAAGTCGTGACAAACTTGGTATTAGAGCGAAGGTTTAGTGTGTCATAGGATGTCTAAAAGCCATGTTAAGTAAGTCTTTTTCATGAATGTGAAGCGTGTCACACTTAAAATGAAGAGGCTACGCAATGCTTTAGAAAATTTCCCTTTTTTCATGATTTATGTTGTGCGACAAAGTATTTCTCTATCTTTCTAACTCATGCTATACATGTTTGCAAAATCAGGCCTCCCGAGGTAATGACAAAATGAATGACAATGAAAATGGAAATGGACACAGGGATGGCAATGAAGATGGGCACCATCAAGCCCCAACTGCCCCGGCGAATCATGTCCCCGAGAAGGTTTCCCATGCTGAGTTTAGGGCAGCTATCCAGATGTTGGCGTATGCGTTGACCGCTCATGTCAATCAGCAGACAGTGGCTCATATTCCCCGAAATGGGAATGTAGTGGCGGCTAGAGTCAGGGACTTACTCAAGATGAATCCCCCAAAGTTTCTTGGGTTGAGAATTGATGAAGACACACATGATTTCATTGAGGAGATCCAAAAGATCACCCAAATTATGGGAGTGATTGGCGAGGAGTGTGCAGACCTAGCCTCTTTTCAATTGAAAGGGGGTAGCTCATATTTGGTTTAGGCAGTGGAAGGATAGCGTGGGAGTTAGAGCGGGTCCCGTTGGCTTGGATGAGTTTCTCACTGCATTTCTAAGCAGAATCTTTCCCTAGGAGATGACGGAAATCAAGGTAGTTAAGTTCATGAATTTTAAACATAACAATATCACAGTCAAGGAATATGCACTAGAGTTCACCCGGTGGTCCAATTATGCATCGGAGATGGTGGCCAATCATAGGGATAAGTGAGCAAGTTTGTGAATGGGGTGGTAGATTACTTGGTCAAGGATTGCAGGACTGCTGTGCTACATCAGGACATCGACTTCTCCCGATTTTTCTTGTATGCCAATAGATAGAGGCGATGTAGATGAGGGAGAGGGAGAGAGAGGCCAAGAGGGCCAGGACAAATAATTTTAGGTTCTCCCAACATAAGTCTCGGGGTGGAAATCGGCAGTAGCCCCACCAAAGGTCATCATTCCCAGCATCGTCGTCAGCCAGCATGCCATCCAGGTCTAGGCGTGATCATAGAGGACAAGAATTGGGCTCTTGTGGTCAGGGGAGCTAGTGGATGGAGCCTAGTATTCCGGTTTTTGACAGGTGTGGTAGGAGGCATATCAGGCTATGCTTAGCAGATTCACAAGCATGTTTTGGGTGTGGGAAACCTTGTCACATACTTAGAGACTACCCTTCAACCAAACAGGGTCATGGTAGAGGTCGAGACCCAGCCACTAGTTCAACAGCTCCATCGGCACGCTCAGTTCAACAGGTGTATCCATTAGTGCAGGTGGTGGTTAGCGTCAAAATAGGCTTTATGCCTTCGTGTCTTGTCAGGAGCAGGAGATCTCTCTAGATGTAGTCAATGGTATGTTACGACTATTTCATCTTAATGTTTATACATTGTTAGGTCCAGGGTCTACCTTATCTTTTATGATGCCCTATGTTGCTAGTAATTTCGAAGTCACTCCTGAATTCTTATCAGAATCCTTCTCAGTCTCTATTCCAATCGGTGACTTAGTTATAGCTCGATGGGTATACAGAAATTTCCATGTAACAATCCTTTAGAAAGTTACCTCAGCAGATCTAGTAGAGCTACACGTGACAGATTTTGATGTTATCTTTGGCATAAATTTTCTACATGCAGTTTATTCCTTAGTGAATTGTAGAACCCGTGCAATAGAGTTTCAGTTTCCGGGTGAGCCAGTCCTAGAGTGGAAGGGTGATTCAGTTGTGCTTGTAGGTTGATTTATTTCCTACCTTAAGGCTAGAAAGATGATTTCTACGGGTTGTATTTACCATCTATTTTGGGTTAAAGATGCTATGTCCGAGACCCCGACTCTCCAGTCAGTTCCTATATTGTGTGAGTATCTAGAAGTGTTCCCAGATGATCCACCCGGAGTCCCTCCCGGGCGGGCGATAGACTTTGGTATTGACCTTCTTCCTGATACGCAGCCTATACATGTTCCTCCATACAGAATGGCTCCACCTGAGCTAAAGGAGTTGAAAGAACAGTTGAAGGATCTCTTAGACAAGGGTTTCATCAGACCTAGAAAGTCCCCGTGGGATGCACCAGTTCTCTTTGTTAGGAAGAATGATAGATCTCTTTGTTTGTGCATTGACTATTCGCAGTTGAACAAGGTTACAATCAAGAACAAGTATCCCCTCCCTAGGATTGATAATTTGTTTAACCAACTTCAGCGTGCTAAGTGTTTCTCAAAGATAGATATTAGTTCCGATTATCACCAGCTCAGAGTTAGGGAGAGTGACATCCCGAAGACAGCCTTCAGTACTCGGTATTGTAATTATGAGTTTGCAGTTATGTCTTTTGGACTAACGAATGCTCCAACAACTTTTATGGATTTGATGAACAGGGTGTTCAAGCCATATTTGGACATGTTTATGATTTTGTTCATAGATTCATATACTCTTGGACCGAGGAGAAGCATGCCGCTCATTTGAGGATTGTGTTATAGACTCTTAAGGGTCGCTATATGTTTTCTAAATTCAGCAAGTGTGAGTTTCAGCTGAACTCAGTAGCATTTTTGGACCATGTGGTGTCAAGTGAGGGTGTACAGGTGGACTCTCAAAAGATAGAAGCTGTAAAGAATTGGCCTAGACAAGTTAGTCCTTCAGATATCAGGAGTTTCTTGGGTTTAACTAGCTACTACAAAAGGTTTTTTGAGGGATTTTTATCCATTTCAGCACTGTTGAATAAGTTGACCCATAAGAAAGTAAAATTTTAGTGGTCAGATGCCTGTGAGAAGAGTTTTCAAGAGTTAAAGGCTTGACTCACTTCAACCCCTGTTTTTGACCCTACCCGAGGGTACAAATGGATTTGTGGTGTATTGTGATGCCTCTAGGGTTGTTCTTGGTTGTTTGCCGATGCATCATGGTAAGGTCACTGTGTATGCATCTAGAAATCTCAAGACTCATGAGAAGAATTACCTGACGCACGACCTAGAATTGGCAGCAGTGGTGTTTGCACTGAAGATTTGGATGCAATATTTGTATGGAGTGCATGTAGATGTATTCAAGAATCACAAGAGTCTTCAGTATGTGCATACTCAGAAAGACCTAAATTTTTAACAAAAAAGGTGGTTAGAGTGATGTGTTGTGAGTTTACAGCACTTTTGCTATTAACACTGAGAAAATAGCATGGACTTAGGTATGTTTACATGTATATGAGGTACTTTTACTTTGTTTTAAGGGAAAATAGGTGTTGGAGAAAAAACGTGCAAAAGATGTATAGAAGTGCAGAAAATCAGCCAAGTACCAATCTCAGTACGAGTCATACCTTAATTGTAAGAGTCATACTAAGACTCGTGGAAAATTCAAAAGGATGAAATAAGGAGAAAGAAAAGTACGAATCTCAGTACGAGCCGTACCAAGATGTTACGAGGCGTAACTGGAGTGGTGGAAATCTTTAGAGAAAAATTGCACAAGGCAGTCTCTTGGTACGGGTAGAACCCACAGATTGTAACATCTACTTACAACCCGTACCATGAGCCATGGGGAGCTTCAGTGATTCTTAAAGACTTGGTAGAACTCCAGACGCAAAAAGAAAGTATGAGTCATAGGAGGAAGGTACGAGGTGTACCACAACACTCATAGAAAACTTTAGAGGATGTCAACGTTCTCAAGGACAAGCCATGTATGGCATGTATGACTAGTAAGACTATGGTACGAGTCCTACCAACTTCCAACACTTAGTCAAATCTGCAGTAGACAAGGGATGTATGAGTGGCAGGTATGACCCGTACAATCCTGTTATGGGTCGTATGATCAGTCATGAGTCAAGCCGCTGCCAGATATGGAAAATTCCCTGTTAGCTTAGTGTCACAACTCGAGTTTCTGCCCTAGCAATAACACAGGACAAGGAACTCCGAGAGGCTCCAAGTCAACTCATCGTATAATCATAGCATATCACTTAATAATAGAAATCGTTGATAGGACATAACTGAGCGGAAGCTAATTGAGAGAGTCTAATTAAAAATCATAAGAAAAAATGTAAAAAACACTTTGATACAAAGCTGAATCTATCTAGAAAAGTCTGAAAGCCTTCTACTAAACTGACGAGTTGCTGGGACAAGCCCCTAACTAACTCTTACTATCTGAAAACTGAAACATAAAGAAAATGTAAATACAAATCATGTCCTCGGGAGATGAGGACTCACCACTAGTAGTTGAGAGGGAATGAAGCGTATGTAACCACGAGGTTGAGTCTGGAGATCTGAGTCTATATCATGAAATGATATAGCACATAAAGGAGTGCAGTCAGTACTTGGAATGTATTGAATATGCGGGAACAGTAAGTAATCTAAACATGCAAGTATACAAGAAGGAAGTAAACTAGATACATAGAGATGCAACTATACTGGAATACAACAACCCTGTCTGAGATACATATATATGCCATTAAGCTTTTATTTGAAAACATTTATCGAAGTATAATCAAACTGATGCATAAGGGTCATGTGATGTACAATTATTGAGAACTAAAGCTATAACTGATATCATATACTATACTGACTATCTGCTAATAATTGAGTCTGAATCCGACTTAAATCATTTTAACTTAAATATGAAATTATAAGGAGCTGAGCTGAGCTAATATCGGAGACTAAGGAAGACATTCTCGGCTATGGAGAGTCCCTGACTTACTGAGGGAAACATTCTCTGCTATTGAGATTCCCTGACTGACTAAGGGAAACATTCTCAGCTATAGATAGTCCCTAACTAACTAAGGGAAACATTCTCGGCTACGGAGAGTGCCTGACTGCCTAAGGTAAACATTCTTGGCTCTGGAGAGTCCCGTTAACTAGAACATGGAGGTCACTGGTCTTACGTTATTCATTTAGTATAAGTCACTTCAACTAATCAAACACATGAACATTCAACTGTTTACATCGTACTGAATCATTTAGAATTAATTAAGGCTACTTTCTTTTAACAACAAAGCCCAATGGTCTGAAGGATCATTCTCATGCTTTGTCATCATAATTCATATCATCATGGTACCAATTCATCATTTAATCCACACATTTTACATTCATGAAACATTTATAGGATTAGATCATACTTTACACACATCCACAACATTCAAATCTCGATTTTATAACATATGGCGTATATCTCCTATTCATGTAGGATCTATAGGTCAATCATACTTTACATGTATACATTGGATTCATGTATTCTAGATTTACAGAAAGCCCATATAATCAACTCATACCTTGAACACGTACAATGAGATCATGGTGGAAGCATATGAATATTTCATAGAAAACCTCATTTCGAAATTTACTCTAAATCACGGTGAAAATTTGATAATCATGCCATTACCATAGGTTCAACTTATACCCAATACACTTACATCGTAATCATAGTGAAAACATGCACATACCCCACATTGGTCAAAGCCCATAAGTTTTAATCATGTTCCAACTCATACAATGTAATATATGTTCTAGATTTATGGAACCCATGTGATTTACATATACTTTAAACAAGGATATAACTTTATGATAAGAGCACATGATTTATTTATGAAAGCCCATTTGAAATTCTAGACTAATTTATGGTGAAAATTCCTTAATCATGCTAATCCCACAATAAGTACACCATTCGAGATTTCGAAAGTAATTTTTCAAGCAAACATGACTATCCATCATAATGGGTCTTAGAATTCATAGGAGACATATGAGAATTTATCCACAAATCGAATCCTAGATCATGCTTTCTAGAAAATCAAGGAAGTTGGATTTTAGTATCAAAATTTGGTACACAAGGATGGAAGGAGATCCTTGTTGAAGTTCCACATACCTGAGTTGATGATCCCTTACCTTGTCTTGAAGATCCAAGAGGAATTGAGAAGTTGGAAGTGATGAACCCTAGATCCTTCTTGAGAGAAAGTCTAATCTAAGCATGTTTGAAGAGAGTAAGGATTTAGGTTATCTTAAACCCTTTAATCTGACCTAAAAAAAGATCAAAACGATGTCATTTAGGAGTTAGAAGCATATGTATTAACCAAAATGCCCCAAAACTAACGAAATAAACCTATAACTAGCAGTTAACATGACCAACAACACGTGTCATAGGTTGCTTGTACGACTCGTATTGAGAGTCGTATCATGCCTATTGCAGCTTCACTAAATCGCTCATAACCTTGTACTTCGAACTCTGATTGGTGCAAGGTCAGATGCGTTGGAAAGAAGACTCAAAGGGATTCAATTTGATATGATGAATCACCCAAAACATTTTGTAAAAAGAGAGCTATGGTCTGTTAAAGTTGACCCTTATATGAACTAATACGGAAAATCCAATCGGTAAGAAGGCCCTCAACTCAACTTCATGCTAGAGGTTCCTTCTGACCATAACTTTAATCTAATGCACTTCATATACTCAATAATTGATCTTAACACCTTTTTTCCATAAATTCATTGGGTTTTGGTCTATCCACCTACCTAGAAGGGTTTCGAACTTAGTTTCAAAGTCCGAGGCATTACAATATCTCAACCCATGACTGAAACAACGATTCTTACCATCATATTACGACTCGTACCACAAGTCGTACCACCAACCTACGACTCATGGTTTCCTCCCATGACTAATGATCCTTTTTTTTTCAACTCTCTGAATATTTCCATGACTCATACCATGACCTGCAACTCCATCCTATGAGTCGTACTATTACCCGTACAATCATTCACATGATAAATCTAAGTACTTGCTACGACTTCTGTCCACGGGTCGTACCCACATACTACGGCTCGTGCTAGGGACTCGTGGTTGGGAAACAACTTATCTGATCTGGACCATGGGCCTTCCTACGACCTGTACTACCAACCTATGACTCGTAGGTTAAGTCGTACTGAAGTAATGTTGCAGATTTTTTCGCCTGAGCACATTCCAAATCTTGATTTTTAATCTTGGAAACTTTTGGGGTGTTACACTTAGGAAAAGGTTTCTAATGTATATATAAATACCTTTTATATTTTATTTTAGTCGAACAACATAGAGAGAAGGTAGTAGACATGTAATTACATTGAGAGAGGTTTTATTTGTGATTTATTATAAATTTTGGGAGAGCCATTCTTAGGGATCAACACCTTATTTCATCAATTGTTCTTGAGTTTGTTCATTGACTTTCAAAGCATGTTTTCTTCCAATTATTGTTATAAGTATTTAATTATGTATATTCTATGAATGCTAATTACAATCATACAATCATGGGATGTTAAAACCTCCACAACTAGGGTTGTGGGTACCATGGTGGATTAACGAAATAAGGTTACACAAGGTGATTCAAAAGCAATGCTAAATGTTTGTATTGTATTCTCTTCATCTTTAAACGTTTCTTAACGGTGCACAACATTAGGAATTTCCTGAATTCTTTACTTACTTGAACCTAGAGAAATAGAGATTAGGAAAAGAGAATTACAAAAAACCCTTGATTTTTATGATCATTGTATGGATTGAGCTGCGGTCGCAGGAAAGTTAATTTGGAATATGATGATAACAGTTCAAAGGAAATCACTCATGAGACCTGACTCGGTGATTGAGTATAGACATCCTATAGGGACGAACCAGTCGTTTGGATGAACCCTGGTTATCAGTTCTACAACTAAGTATTGGGATTAATCACGTATGTATACCCGAAATACTTTTGAACCCATGGGAAACACTTACCCTAATTATTTGCAAATCTTGATAACAACCATAATTACCATCTTGCTTTAATGTTGTTTTTCCTTAAACCCCCCAATTTGGAGATAACTTACCAACAAGTTTATGAACCAGCATTAGTCTAGATATTACCTTATTCCCTGGGGGTTCGATTCATACATTTCCAAGAAGTGTGAGTTTGAGACTGTCCACGATGATCTGACCTACTTCCCTTCTACTATGGNCCTGGGGGTTCGATTCATACATTTCCAAGAAGTGTGAGTTTGAGCATTATCAAAAAGCGGCACCGTTGCTGGGGAATACAACTAAGATTAGATTAATTTATTTTATTAACTTTTAGTTGTTATTTCCTTAATTGCAATATCTCTTTTTTTGGAATCCACAGGTTATCGCTTGGTGAATGCCAAGTACTCGACGGAGTGAAAACCCCATGATTCCTTTGGCTCTCGAACTTGAAAGAACACTGCTAAGGATGGAGAACCAAAAGCAAAGAGATCGAGCTAGCTTGGAAAGCTGCACTTTAGGAAGCCGATGATGCTCAAGAAGAGGTTCTCAATGCTGATCACCATGGAAGGGCAACAAAGGCCAAAGATATTCCCCTCAATTCTTTGATAAGGTTGACTCAAACGTTGATGAAGTCGGGTCAACCGAAGCTATTGTACCACCACCTTTGCCTGCTGGGGCAAAATTATACATCGCTAGCACTATGATCCAATTATTGAACATGAAGGGGTGTTTAGTGGTCAAGCAACTGATGATGCCAACTTGCACTTAATGAAGTTTGTTGGGATATGCAAGGCGCACAGGTTGCTCAGATTCAGCCAAAACACAATAAGGCTAAGACTCTTCCTCTTCTCTCTTTCTGGGAAGGCCACATTATGGTTATCGGAGCTGCCCAACGACTCCATTACCAACTGGAGGGAGCTCAAACAAGCTTTTCTAAAGAGATTCTTTCCACCCTCTAGAATGTTGCAGCTTAAGGATGAAATATACAATTTTTGATAACTGAAGACTGAGGCACTTCATGAAACCTAGTTGAGATTCAAGAAAAAGCTGACCAAGTGCCCAAACCACAAAATTCCTGATGATAGTTTGTTGGAGATTTTCTATAGATCACTAAATAATAGTACTAAAGATGTAGCATACATAGTGGTGGGAGGAGCACTGATGAGCCTACTTGGGAGAAAGTTGCCGCTATTCTTGACAGAGTGACGAAAATAAATAGAGCATGGCACACTTGAAGAGAGGAAGCAGCAGGTGGTACATATGATGTTGGTTTGACTACATACCAACGTAGAAAGGAGGAAGAACGTGACCAGGAATTGGCCCATAAGAGCACATCATTAGACCTGCTGACGAAGCATATCATGGTAACAGGAGCTAGAATAGTTAAGGTAGTGGGAACACAGGGATAGGAACCAGGGCCCAAGCACTCAGATTTCAAGGAGGAGGTAAACTTCTTGGACAATCAGGTGGAGGGTTTTTGAGCCAACAATTCTAAAAACCAAGGTCGTAACCAGTATACAGATAATTACAACTGGATGACTACAGAGATAGAAGCGAGGTCCTGAGCACGAGGGAGAATGGAGAAGGAATGACGGTTACCACAACAACCGAGCAGGTTTGTATGTGCCTCCGAATGCACGTTAGGGGGAGGCAGGACATTGAAAGTTAGAGAGCATGATGGATGAGATGCTAAAGAAGTTTAGATCCACAGATGATCAGTTGAAAGACATCCATGGAGATATATCTAGCATGGGTCAGAGAGTTGAGTCACATGCCACAACTATCAAGTAGATTGAATAGTAGCTCAGGCAACTGTCAGCAACCACGAACCGTAGGAAAAAGGATACACTACCTAGCATAGAGCCCAAAATTCGAAGAATGATGGTCACTACATGGTTGTGATGACTAGGAGTGGAAAGACCACGGTTGATCCCCCTCTACCGGTTGTAGTTGAGCTTCAAAGGAAGAAAGAAAGCGTAATCAATGATGAGGAAGAGGTTGTTGAGAATGAGCATGATGAGGATGCTGAGTTGATTGAGATTGTAGTTTTTAAGAAGAGGCCTAAGGCTGAACAAGGATAGAAATAAGGGGCCACACAAAGTTATAATGCTATTCCACGACCATCACCACCGCTCCCTCAAAGAATGAAGAAGAAGGCAGAGAATGGTAATTTTCAGAAATTCCTATGAATTCTAAAACAATTATAAGTAAACATACCATTGGTAGAGGCATTGGAACATATATCGGGATATGGCAAGTTTATGAAGGACCTTGTTACGAAGAAAAGGTTCATGAGCTATGAGCCTGTGGATAACGTGCATCATTGTAGCGTTATAGCCTCATGGGTCCTTACTCAGAAGAAGGAGGACTCAAGTGCCTTCATCATTCCATGTATAATTAGTGATGTTGATATTGCGAGGGCACTCTGCGACTTGGGAGCAAGAATCAATCTGATGTCATTAGTTGTGTTTAAGTAGCTAGGCTTGGGAGCCCCCACAATGACTACTATGTGGCTGCTGATGGATGAGTGAACTGTGAAGAAGCCTGTGGGGATCCTATTTGATGTACTTGTTAAAGTGGACAAATTCATATTCCCATCGGACATCGTGATCCTAGATTGCAAGGTTTATTTCCAGGTCTCCATCATTTTGGGGAGACCATTCCTTGCCACTAGGAGGGCTTTAGTGGATATGGAGAATGGCCAGTTAAAATTTAGACTCAGTAAAGGAGAGGTCACCTTTAATGTCTTTTGATCAATGAAGAAACCAAAGGAGTACAAAGTGGTCTCAGTAATCGAGGATAAGTCCAAGTTCGTTGATGAAATTGGAGTAGTCAAGAGACTTGCGTCATGCTATGACATTAAATCAGGTGCTTCTTGAGAGGTAACCCATGTGGTGGTTTGGTGAATTCTAAGTAACTGTACCACTTGTGTCGTGTCGTAATATTAAACCAAGTGCTTCTTGGGAGGAAACCCAAGTTTATCGACTTATGTGTGCTCACTGTGTAGAAGAAACAAAAATAGGTGGCAGAAGAACCGTTGAACAGACTGGTGCTACGGTTCTCAATACGACTCGTAAGAGGATTGTATGGACCATAGTATGAGTTGTGGTAAGAAGAAGAGATGTATTTCAGAGCATGAGTTAAGTGCGAGATTGGAGAGCCAGCAGACTTACAATGAGCATAGGTCGGAGTTGCTTGAGAGAGCAAGAGGATCAAGTAGCTACACCATTACCCATCCAGAGGTTGCGGGTGACAAGGACCCTTCGAGCGAGCCACATTCATCCCAATGATTCTAGAGGTCATAGAGGTGACCGCTACTATTGAGGGGGTAACCATTCCACCCTACAACATTTAGCGTGTCGGCCACTACCAGCGCCAGGACTGCAGCAGAGGTACCAACTCCGCAGGATGACAAGAATATTTAGTGCGCCAAAGGTACGTTCAGTTCCTTCTGTATATTCTATGCTTCGGGATGAAGCATGCTTTTTAAAAGGGGAGGGGGTATAATTGTATTTTTGGATTTTTTTTAATTCATCCAAGGGTTTTTCTTGTCGTGTTTCTTTTTCCTCGAGCATGCTATCTAGTAGAACTGACATGTTTAGAATTTTATTTTTGTTTTCTTCTTCAATTAGAAAGTAGCTTAGGAGTACTCAGCCAATAAATTAAACTAGTTTTGAAGTTGTAAAAAATTGACCCTGTTTAAAATTTTTTATGGTTACTTATGTACTTGTTGATTGCAAAGCATGATTTCTTTGGATCATTTTGTGTCATTAGTGTTTTAGCATGAATAGTTCTTGTTACCCATGTATAAAATGGATGGGTAGAATGAACGCAAGAATTTACCATGAGTGAGTGAGGTCTAATACCTAATTCAATACTGCATAGAGGATCTATAACTTTTCATGTTGGTGTTTACATAGGTTTTAGGATGGTTAGTTAGGAAGGGATCATAGGCCACTTTTATTTAGTCCATTTTTAGTTTAAATGACCCTACCAGTATAATATGATTCCCTTGATCGTGATTTTGAGCCTTAAATGAACCATTTTTCTTTGATTAACCAATTAATTGTACCCATTTTTTTATAATGAATATGTTTTGGCCCTACTCCCTTCTTGGACATTCTGAACTCAACATAGGCAAAATTCCTAAGTTGAGGGTGGCTGGAGTAAGGGTAGGTAAATCTTAGGGAGGTGAAAATGAAGATAAAAGAAAAAGGGTTTAAAATGAGGAAGAAAAATTGAAAAAAGAAGATACAAAAATAGAAAGATGAATGAAAATTTGTGAAAACATACCACACCCATACTATTACATAAAAAATGGTGAAAAGGGAGGGAAAAAGTTGAAAAAGAAAAAAGGGTGAAAAAGTGTAAAATGGAGCCACATGTATGTAGTGTCAAGGAGGGTTTAGTCACAAAAAAATTTCATATCTACCATACCCAACCCGGAATCCTACATTACAAGTTAAATCAAGTCCTATAGTGATCCTAGTCTGACCAGTCGAAATGCCAAAGTAGAGAAAATCAGAGCAAGCCTATGGTATCCAACATACAGTATTTGGAACTTCTTTATGAGTGTGAGATTCTTACTTGTTCAGTCCCACATTTCATATTTTTCTATATCCGTGAGTGGGGGACTTCATTTGCTGTGAGGATACATGATTTTGTTTGATTGTACTAGTTGTCTGTATAAAAAGCATTGGCGATGACTTGACTATCTACTAATAGTTAAATGACATGTCTTGATCCCTGTTTATCATGGATTGTGGTTGCTTGATGTGCATATTCTAATTTGGTTTATGGGAAAAACGTTCAAAATTTGTTTGAGTTTATGGTGCAAATTTTGATTAATGTTGGCTATAGTATCCTAGGTTTATTTTCTAGTTAAGCATCGTTTCTAGTTTTTTGGTTTCTTTGCTTGAGGACATGCAAAAGTCTTAAGTTGAGAGTGGTGTTGATGTGTTGTGAGTTTACAGTACTTTCGACGCTTAAAACTGAAAAAATAGCATGGACTTAGGTATGTTTATATGAAAATAAGGTGCTTTTACTTTGTTTTCAGGGAAAATAGGTGTTGGAGCAAAAATGTGCAAAAGATACATAGAAGTGCAGAAAATCAGCCAAGTACCAATCCCAGTATGAGTCATACCTTAATTGTACGAGTCATACTGGGACTCGTGGAAAAATTCAGAATGCTAAAAGAAGGCAAAGGCAAAGTACAACTCTCAGTACGAGCCGTAACTGGAGTTGTGGAAATCTTTCGAGAAAAATTGAATAAGCAATCTCATGGTACGGGGGGAACCCACAGATTGTAACATCTACTTATGACCTGTACCATGAGTCATGGGGAGCTTAAGTGATTCTTAAAGACTTAGCAAAACTCCAGATTCAACAACCAAGTACAAGTCGTAGGAGGAAGATACGAGGCGTACCACAACACTCGTAGGAAACATCAGAGGATGTCAAAGTTCTCAAGGCCAAGCCATGTATGGATTATATGACTCATAGGACTATGGTACGAGTTTTACCAACAGCCAACACTTGGTCAAATCATCAGTAGCCAAGGGATGTACGAGAGGTAGGTACGACCTATACAATCTTGTTACGGTAGTATGATCAATCGTGATTCAAGCCGGAGCCAGATATGGAAAATTTCCTGTTAGCTTAGGAAAAGATTTCTGATATCTATATAAATACCTTTTATGTTTTATTTTAGTATAACAACATAGAGAGAAGGTAGTATACATGTGATTACCTTGAGAGAAGTTTTATTAGTGATTTATTAACATGTTTTGGAGAGAAATTCTTAGGATCAACACTTGATTTTTTCAATTGTTCTTGAGTTGGTTCATTGACTTTAAAAGCAGGATTTCTTCCAATTATTGTTGTAAGTATTTAATTATGTGTTTATTTATGAGTGCTAATTACAATCTTACAATCATGAGAGGCTAAAACCTCCACAACTAGGATTATGGGAATCATGATGGATTAATGAAATAGGGTTACACAAAGTGATTCAAAACCAATGCTAAATGTTTGTATTGTATTTAAACGTTTCTTAACGGTGTGCAATGTTAAGACCTGCCTGAATTCTTTACTTGCTTGAACCTTGAGAAATAGAGATTAGGAAAAGAGAATTGTAACAAAGCCTTGATTTTTATGATCAGTGTATGACTTGAGCTGTGGTCACAGAAAAGTTAATTTGGAATATGTTGATAACATTTAAAAAGAAATCGCTCATGAGACCTGACCCGGTGATTGAGTATAGTCATCCAATATGGACGAACCAGTCATTTGGATGAACCCTGGTTATTAGTTCTACAAGTAAGCATTGGGATTGAACATGTGTGTATACCAAAAGTTGTTATGAACCCATGGGGAACATTTACCCTAGTTATTTGCAAATCTTGATAACAACCATAATTATGATCTTGCTTTAATATTATTTTTCTTTAAATCCCCCAATTTGCAGATAACTTACCAACAAGTTTAGGTTCCAACATTAGTCTAGACCTTACCTTATACCCTGTGGGTTCGACCCCAACCTCTTTGTTCTATTCTTTGTTGACAATGTCCACTTCATATTTTTCTAGAAAGTATGAGTTTGAGTGTTACCATAAAGCTTCTCAAGGATTATAACATGAGTTTCCTGTATCATCCTTGCAAAGACAGTGTAGCAGCGGATGCTCTTAGGAAACTATCCATGGAGAGTGTTTCTCATGTGGAAGATGGAAGGAAAGAATTGGTGAAGGATGTGCACTAGCTTGCACGATTAAGAGTTTCCCTTGTTGACTCGACGGATGGTGGTGTCATTGTTGAAAATGGTTCGGAATCCTCTTTGGTGGCTGAGGTCAAGGATAAGAAGGATGAGGATCCTATTTTGGTAAAGATGAAGGAAGCAGTTCTGAATCAGAAGGTAAAGGTCTTCTCCCAAGGGGGATATGGTATACTTCGATATCAGGGTCATTTTTGTGTTTCGGATGTTGATAACTTTAGGGAGAGGATAGTACATGAGCCTCATGGTTCCCGATATTCTATATATCAGGTGCTACCAAGATGTACCATGACCTACAGGAAGTCTATTAGTAGAAAGGCATGAAGAAGGACATATCGGAATTCGTGGCTAAGTGTCAGAACTGTCAACAAGTGAAAGTGGAGCATCAAACTCTAGGAGGTATGCTACAAGACATCTACATCCCCACTTGGAAGTGGGAAGAGATCAACATGGACTTCATCATAGGGTTTCCTCGTACACGTCGATAATATGATTCTATTTGGGTGGTTGTGGACAGGTTGACCAAAGCAGCTCATTTTCTACTGATCAAAACTATCGATTCAACTAAGGACTATGCTAAATTTTATATTCGGGAGTTAGTTCGATTGCATGGTGTTCCCTTGTCCATCATATAAGATAGAGGTACTCAATTCACCTCGCATTTTTGGATGTCATTTCAGAAGGGCCTTGGTACTCAGGTCAAGCTTAGCATAGCTTTACACCAAAAAACAGATGGTCAGGTCGAGTGAAGCATTCAAACTCTTAAGGATATGTTGAGAGAATGTGTGATTGACATCAAAGGTAGTTGGGATGATCATTTAGCTCTTATTGAGTATCCTTACAACAACAGTTACCACTCCAATATTCAGATGGATTCGTTTGAGGCTCTTTATGGGTGGAGGTGTAGGTAGCCTATTGGTTGGTTTGAAGTAGGTAAACCTACATTAATAGGGCCAGATTTAGTTCATGAGTCTATGGAGAAAGTTCAACTTATAAGTGAAAGGATGAAAACAGATCAGAGTCGTTAGAAGTCCTATGCAGATTATGAGGAGGAGAGAACTTGAATTTGAAGTTGATGATTGGGTATTTCTTAAAGTTCCTTCTATGAAAGGAGTGATGAGGTTTGAAGAGAAAGGGATGCTTAGTCCTTGATATGTTCGCCCATACAGTATTACGATACGTGTTGGCAAGGTGTCCTATGATTTTGAGTTGTCCATGGAGTTAGCGTCAATACACCCAGTTTTCCATGTATCAGTCTTGAAGAAGTGCATTGGTAATCCTACATTTGTTGTTCCGGTAGAGAGAAATGTTGTGAATGATAACAATAGTTATGAAGAGGTTCCGATTGAAATCCTTGATCGTCAGGTTCAAAAGTTGAGGAACAAAGAAGTAGCTTCAGTAAAGGTTCTGTGGAGAAATCAACTTGTTGAGGGAGCTACATGGAAGAAGATATGATGGATAAATACTCGCATCTTTTTCCTTCTGGCTCAGTGCCTGCTAGAGGTACCAATTTCCTCCTAAGTACTCTATTCAACTTCATGTCTAGTTTATGTCTTTCAGTTTCCTTTATGTTAGTGCACGTATGTATGATTCATGAATTCAGTTCAGTCATATATTTCAGTCTGGGGTTACTCACTCTACCAGTTTTCAACTTTAGATGTTGAGTATTTGGGATGAAAATTCCTTTCCCCAGTTATTCAGTATTTTTACCCGCATTCGAGGATGAATGTTCCCAAGGGGGCGATATTGTAATACCTCGAAAATTCGTAAGACTCGACTCAGGATTTGAAAGGTGATCAGTATAAAAGTAGGAAGAATCACCTCAGAACGACTCATGGTACGATTCGTGGTAAGATGTAACTTGTCATAGGATCGATCGTGGTTAGCAGTTTCCTGAAAAAAATTGGTAGCAATGAGTCCAATAACGACTCGTGGGACCTAGTAATGGTTCGTGGATTGGAATTTTCATTTGGTTATGGACTGTCAGGATGGAAGGTACGAGTTGTGACACGATTCATGGTGAGGAACCACAGATCATGGTAAGGACTCGTTGGTTGGATCAAGGGTGGCATATTTGGAAGCTACGGGTCAACATACGACCCATTGTGAGGAAAACTAGTCATTACTCATACTCGTAGGAAGGATCAGGAAACTTTCACGGTGGTGGTAAACTCCAGAAACTCAAGGATAAAGAAGTGGTAACAACGGAAGGAACCTACGAGTTGTGGTATCAAGTTACGACTCGTGGGACTTGGCAGTGTAAAATTTTTGGCAAATTTAATAAGGGCATTTCCATAATTCCTAAGCTCCTAAGCCCTAAATTAAATCATTATAAGCTCAGTTAGGAGGATTTTAAGAGGGTTTAGCCTATTATAACCTATTCTCTCCCCATGCATGCAAGTTTAGAGAATTCCAAAAGAGATCAAATCTAGAATTCTTCAAGTTCTACCCCAAATCTCTTGGGCTTTCAAGAAAGGGTGTAGAATCAGATTATACAGGTATGTAGGGTCATAAATGAGAGTTTTCCCTTCACTCTCATGCCCAAATCCCATCTCAAGTTCATGAATTCAAGTGTATGATTCTATGGGGTCTTAACCCAATTTATGAAATTCATTATCTTTACTTCATGGATGAATTCCCTTCATGTTTCAAATGATGTTTTAAGATTGATGATCAATTTTTATGTGCAAATTGATTACAAATTCATGAATCAAATTTTAGAAGAATTTTTCCCAATTATGCAAGTTTCGTGAAAATTCAAGTTTATGATCTATGTGTTTCAAGTATAATGAGATATCTAGGATGAAAATTTTTTCATGATTTACTTATGCATGAATCCGTGATTTTGACTACCAAGTCTATCTCTAGTATGTTAATGTTTTGGGCAAGCCCACATGAATTAAGTATGTTTTCGTGATTAGGTTCAGTTTTATGATATTAGCTTACCATATGGTTTTGGAGTCGGTACTCCCACATTCAGCTTGTGGCATGTTTTGAGCTAAGGCTCCCCATATTTAGATTTCAGACTATGCATGTTATTACATTATCTGCTTCATTGAAAAACGATGATTTCAGCTTCGTTGAAAAATGATGGATCGCATTGGCATATTTTTGGGAGCAGTGTCTAGCACCGAATAGGCTAGGGATTCAAGAAAACCCTAAGTCTTAAAACTACATGCCAATGTAGGATTTATTCAGTTAATTTAGGACCTCCCTTGTGAGCTTTCCATCACCCCAATGGGCCTTCAGCTTGATATCGATATCATGGTAGCACCCTTAGCCTTGGCAATGCTTTGGACGGCTCTGCCCACTTGAGTGAAATAGTTGGAACCACGTAAGTTCTATCGTGATACTATCAGTTAAATGGAGAGTCTCCCATTGTTCCTCATGATTTAGTTATGCATGTTCATCAGTTATGATAATATGTTTTAGCAAGTTTGACCCAATGATCAGCTTATCTGTTTTACTTATGAATATTAGTTGTAGCTTTGAGTCATTCGATTCAGTTATGAGGTTCAGCTTATACCTATTCATGTTTTCATATTTCAGCATGCAATCTTTACTCTCAAAATTTTATATTGATATGATTTATGTTATGCATGTTTTCAGTTTATATTTACTTAGCTTATTTTACTTACCTTGCATACTCAGTATATTCAAAGCACTAATCACATACTTTATTATGTATCGTCTTATGATACAAGCTCAGACGTTTAGTTTCAGTCTCGTTGCTAGCCATTTTCTAAAGTTCAGCCCAGACAGCTTGTTGGTGATTCCTTATCCTTCAAGGACCTTTAGATAGTTTGTTTATTGTCGTTTCTAGTTTAAGATTTCTTATGAGCTAGTTGGGGTGTGTTGTTCCATCATCTCGTCAATATGTTAGAGGCTCATCAGTCATAGTTTGTATATTCAACTCAAGATTCATTGTTTGAGATTTTCCCTTGTTTAAATGTTCTATTATTCAGACTTCTGCTAATCCAGAATTTAGTCTTCCTCTTTATTTATGTTGAGATTAGGTTTTCATGTTCATGCTATGGGTCAACTTGGAGCCATTTATGGATCTAGATTCAGTGTCTAGATTTGGAACTATGTTCGAGTCATGACAAACTCCCTACCACAGGCCATAGCAAGGCTCATGGTTCCTCACCTCATCTCAAATCACTGCTTTGAATCACTTTCTACAACCCTCTAGTATGACTCATATCATCCATGTTTGACTCGTGACCACCAGTGATACCTACCTCACCAAAGGCCTAACAATGTCACGACCTGAACATAGGCCAGGACTGAGACATGAGACAAAGAGCCCCGAGAGGCCCCAAGTCGACCCATGGCATGAACATGACATCTAAACTCTACTTAATAATGCAGAAGTCTAACATATATAAAATAGTGGAAGTCTACAAAATCTGATAACATCAAATATATGAATACATAACAACAATCTGAAACTGAAAGTATACTATGACTTATAAGCCTCAACATACTGACGAGTTGATGGGACAACACCCCAACTAACTCACTAAAATTGAAACTAAATACAACTGGGAAAAAGGGTCCTCGAGGGATATGGACTCACCAACTCTAGCTGGAGATGCTATTCTGAGGATCTGGCTAACGGCGAGACTCAACTTGAATTTCCGGCCTGTATCATGAAATGATACAACATAGAGTATGCAATTAGTACATGGAATGTGCTAAGTATGAAACGTAAGTAAAACCGCTGAGTAAGTAAAAATAAAAAATCATGCATATCATAAAACATTTCATCATAAGATTTCTAGAGTAGGGCTTGCATGCTAGTATTTGAAAACATGATTTAAACATAACTGAAAATCATAACTCAATCGAATGACCCAAAGCTAAAACTAATTATTCATAAGTAAAGCTGAACATTAGGTCAAACCTGCTAAAAAATTAATATCATGACTAATGAACATGCATAACTGAAATCATGAGGAACAATGGGAGACATGTCATATAACCGACATTACCACGACAGAGCTTACGTGGTCCCAAATATTACACTCAAGTGGGCAGAGCCGTCCAAAGCCTTGCCAGGGCTAAGGACGCTACCATGATATCGATATCAAGATGAAGGCTTCTTGGGGGTAGGGGAAGCTCACAAGGGAGATCCCAAATAATCTTATCATACCTATGTTGGTGCATAGTTCTGAGGCACAGGGTTGACTAACCCTTAGCCTACTCAGTGCTAGACAGTACTCCCAAAAACATACATATGCTCTCCATCATTTTTCAAGGAAGATGAACCATCATATAGTGATTAAGATGAATCATAACATGATATACAAAATCTGAAAACATAACATGAGGAGCCTTGGTTCAAACCATGCCACAAGCTGAAAAGAGTTGGAGTCTAGACTCCAAAATTCATGTGGTAAGTTAATAGCATGAAATTGAATAAGTCATGAAACATAATTGATTATACAGGCTTGCCAAAGTATAAACATACTTGAAATAGACTTTGATAGTCAAAAACATGAATATAGACATGGGTAATTCGAAATAATACTTTTATCATATACATCTCATATTGCTTGAAAACATAGATCATAATCTCCTCTTTTCATGAACTTTTAGAATTGGGCATCATAATTTTTAAAACTTCAAAACATGATTCGTAATTGAAAATATTGTAAAAAAATGTCCACGAATAATAATTAACCGTTATAAACATGATTAGAATATGCCCATGATAGATACTTAGAGAATTCACATGTTGGGTTAAAACCCCATAGATTCATCAACTTAGGATTTCCATGAATTTGAGAAAGTATTGGGTAGGGAATGGATGAATACGCCCATTCATAACCCTACATACGTGGGTCCTTCTGATTTCACAACCCTCTTGAATGCCCAAAGGAAATTGAAGAAGATATGATGAACTTCTAGGCTTGATCACCCGTAGAAACTTCTAGGATTGCATGGATGGAGAGGGATAGGCTTAGAAGGAGCTAAACCCTATTAAAACACACTTATCTGAGATTAAAACAACATAGTTTAGGTCTTAGGAACTTAGGAATTACAGAAAAACCCTTACTAAATTTGCAAGAAAATCATATTGCCAGTCCCAACAAGGGACTGGACAACTCGTTGCCTAAGGAGACGACTCGTCACCCGAAATCGTTGCCACCACTGGTAGTCTTCACTCTGCTGGTCACAATGAGGGACACCATGACTCGTGGTGTACCTGATGACTTGTGGTGATTGATCATGGGGAACACTGCCAATCATTTTAACACCTAAGTCAAACCCCTGACCACGACCAACACTACAACTCTTTGACCCGACCATGAATCTTAGCTTCACCCCTGATCAACCCCCTGACCAAATATCTAACCAAACACTCCCTTCACTCCATGAGTCACCTGACGACTAGTGGTGAAACAGATGGGTCACTAGACGACTGGTCCTATGACCTGGTGCATAAATTTGTATTTTTCTCCATTTCAACCCTTGGGTCTGATCTTACGGCTTTCAGATTATTACAGATAATTGCTAAGTCTCTCACCATGAGTCCTGGTATAAGTCGTACCCGACACCTACGACTAATACTGAGACCCGTCCTGAGGCAATTTTCTAGTTTCTCTGCATGACCAACTTCCAACCCTCAGGTCTCATTATAAGAACGTTTGGGGTGTCACATTATCTCCCACTTGGGAACATTCATCCTTGAATGGATACTAAATAAGATAGAAAGATTGGGAAATAACTGCAATCACAGAACTGAAAGGCTATAGATTGATACTGATGGAGTGACTGACTCCGGAGTGAGATACATAACTGAACTGAATTCATGAAACATACATGCATACTATGATATGAAAGAAACTGAGAGACATGGACTTGACATGAAACTGAATAGAGTACTAAGGAGGAACTGGTACCTCATGCTGGGACTGAGCCAGAAGGGAAAAGATACGGGTATCTAGCCACTATATCTACTTTAGCTTCCCATGTAGCTCCCTCAACAAGCTGATTTCTCCTTGAAACCTTCATTGAAGCTACCTCCTTATTCCTCAACTTCCAAAGTTGACGATCAAGGATCTCAACTGAAACTTCCTCACATGTAAGGTTATCTCTCACCCTGATGCTTTCCACCTGAACAATTAATGTTGGATTGCCAATGCACTTTATCAGCAAGGTCACATGGAAAATTGGATATACTAAAGCTAACTCCTTCACCAACTCCTTCCTCCCATTCTCAACATAGGACACACTCCCCATGGACTAAAAGCATCTGCCACTACATTGGCCTTTCCTAGATGATAAAGGACACTCATGTCATAGTCCCTAAGAAGCTCTAACCAACTCCTTTATCGAAAATTCAGGTAGTTCTGAGTATACATGTAATGAAAGCTCTTGTGTTCCATGAACAAATCCACATGCACCCCATATAAATAATGCCTCCAAATCTTCAAGGAAAATACAATTTCTGCCAACTCTAGCCATGCGTCGGATAATTCTTCTCGTGAGTCTTAAGCTGTCTAGAGGCATAAAAAATGACCTTACCATGCTACATTAAACAAAACCAAGGCCGGCTCTTAAAGAATCACAATACACAAAGAAGCCATATGTTTCCTCCGCTAGGGTCAATACCGGGACCAAAGTGAGTCGAGTATTTAACTCCTGAAAACTCTTCTCACAAAGATCAAACCACTGAAATTTGACCTTCTTCTGGCTCAACTTAGTCAAAGGTTCTGCAATGGATGAAAATTCCTCTAGAACCTCCTTGGTAGCTGACTATTCCTAAAAAATCCTAATATCCATAGGATTGATAGGTCTTTTCTAGTTATTCACCACCTCTATCTTTTGAGAGTCTACTTGCACACCCTCATTAGACACCACATGTCCCAAGAATGCTATTGAGTTCAACCAAAACTCACACTTGCTGAATTTAGCATACAACTGATGATCCTTAAGAGTCTGCAGCACAATCTCAAATGAGTGACATGATCTTTCTCGCTCCCAGTGAATATGAGGGATATCATCTATAAAGATAATAATGAGCATATCTGACGTTGGCCATTTTTTTATGCCCATTTGCCATGGTTTTACCCATCTTTTACCTTGTTTTGAGTTTATAATCCTTATGGAATGCATGAATTCATGTTTATGTGTGTCTTCTGAGCTAACAAATATTTTTAGATATTTTGAGCAGGAAACTAAGGAAAAAGGTCTCAAAAATGAACAAAGGTGTAAAAAAAGAAGAAGCCGCGAAAATTGGCTTGTGGGATGGCTGGTGTGGCGCGCCAAGCTCTAAACATCAGATATATCTACACAAAAGTTAGTTCTATGGGTGGCATGGAATGCCATATCCTTAACTTCAAAAGAAAACTGGATAAACACCTTGGCGAGATGAGTGGTGTAGCGCGCTAATAGCATTCCAGACTTAGAAAATTTTTCTAACACTCTGGTGTTTTAAGTAGTGTGGCGCACCAGAAGGGTCTAGAGGCTTAAAATTTTGACTAATACCTTTGTGCATTGGCTGGCATAGGGCGCTCAGAGCAAAACTTCAGAGGAAATTTAAGCCAAACCTGGTGCATTGAGTGGCACAGCGCGCCAGGCCTAATCCTGGACGAATTTTGCTAATTTTTAACCTAATTACTTGAGGGAGAAAGTGTATTTTTAGGCCTTCCTTATAAATATAACATCTAGGCTGTTTGTTAGCAATCGTCTATCATACTATATCATTTGTACGCAGCTTTTGGGGAGAAGAGACAAGAAGTTTATTACTTAGGTTTTTCTTCTTTTCTTTATCATTTATATTTCGAATGATGATTATGTTTTTGAGTTTCCACTTGAACATGAGTGGCTAAACTACTATTCTAGGGTTTTAGCAATAGCTAATGATTGACGTTTGATAGTTTGTTTATGCTAGTATTGATTCTTAATAGAGGTTATTTATTCTTATGTTAATTGCGTATTCGTTAGATTAATCACCATTGGAATAAATCTGTTGGCTTTTGGTTGAACTCGTGTCACGACCCGAACATAGGATCGGATTGATATACAGGACAAAGAACCTCGGGAGTCTCCTAGTCGACCCCTGGCATGAACATGACATCTAAACTCAACATAGCCAAGCAGAAATCTAACATATATATAATATAGTAGAAGTCTGAAAATATCATAACATCTGATTTCATAAAACAAGGCTAAAACTAAAATACATATTATATCTGAAAAGCGTCTACTAATGATGAGTTGATGGGACAAGACCCCAACTAACTCCCTATAGTTTGAAAATGAAAATACTAGCTACAACTGATAAAGGGCCCTCAGAAGAGGAGAACTTACCAACTCTGATTGGAAAGTGCTAACACTAAGGATCTGGCTAACAGTGGGACTAAGCCTGAATATCTGATCATGTATCATGAAATGATACAACAAAGAGTATGCGGTCAGTACATGGAATGTACCGAGTATGTAAGGTAAGTAAAACCGCTAAGTAAGTAAAATCATAAATCATGCATGCCATAAAAGATAATTAAGATAAGATTCTAAGAGTAAGGCTTGCATGCTATTTTCTGAAATCATGATTTGAACATAACTAAATATCATAACTAAATCAACTGACCCAAAACTGAAAACTAATAATCATAAGTAAAACAGAACATTGGGTCAAACCTGCTGAAAACATAATATTATGACTAATGAACATGCATAACTGAAATTGTGAGGAACAATGGGAGACTCATCATATAAATGACAATACAACAATAGATCTTACGTGGTCCCGACTGTTACACTGAAGTGGGTAGAGCCGTCCAAAGCCTTGCCAGGACTAGGGACGCTACCATGATATTGATATCAAGCTGAAGGCCCTTTGGGCAGGGGAAGCTCACAAAGGAAGTCCCTATAATATGAACATACCTACATTGGTACGTAGTTCTGAGGCATAGGGTTGACTAACCCTTAGCCTATTCGGAACTAG
>JACEIK010001764.1:148587-160251 GCA_018107945.1 Datura stramonium | reverse complement strand
CCAGGGTTAATAGCTATATCGACTCATCCGCCAGAGGGAAAGGATACGTCGCTCTATGGAGTGGCATGCCGTCCGCTAGGGACGAAGATGGGATGCCAGTTTTCCCATATTTTGCCTTGGTCAGCTTTTATACACCCCCGTTGAGCACTTGCGCCCGGGGTGTTGATTTCAGGAGTCCTCTGGACTCAGGTACAATTATAGTTAGGGGCCCAGCGGGCCCAAGTTGCATACCCAGGGGATCGACAGGTTGGTTGTAGTTACTAGGTGATGTGGTATGACTTGGGTAGGGGTAAATAGATTGTGATGATTGTACCTTCCGGCTTATGGGGGCCAGGTAAGGTTTATGTTATGTTATGTCATGTTATTTTAGTTATGACTAGATAGAAAGTAGGATGCCACGTTACCAGGTACGACTCCTACTCTTCTCAGTATAGTTAAGGTTAGTACTGATTCCACTATTTCAGATAGTTCCATTCCATTCCCTATTACTTCAGTTACTGTCAGCTTTCTTACTTACTTTCAGTTATTTTCATTTATTGCTTTACATACTTAGTACCAGTGGTACTGACGCCCATTTGGGGCACTGCGTTACTTGCCTACAGGTACACATTGACGAGGAGCAGATCCCTCGTAGTTCCAGTCAGCGGTACAGAGCCTTCAGCTCCATTCCTCCGGAGCTTGAGTGACAGAAGTTTACCTTCTTTTGTTTGTACAGTATGGATAGGCCGGGGCCATGTCCCGACAATCTTATTACTCATAGAGGCTTGCAGATTGTATTATATTCCCTGTGGTTAGAAGTATCTACTGTATGGGGCCTTGTTCAGTTGTTAAGTGGTGACCTTATCAGTCACAAATCAGTTTAGCGCCAGATTTCATTATTCAGATATAACTAGACAGCATGGTGGCCTTGTCGGCCCGTATAGGATCCCTTGTAGTTGGTTGTTCTGGTTAGCTGTTCATATCCTTATAGGTGGCTATAGGCCTTGTCAGCCGGAGGCTGTGTTTACAACCGTTATATATCCCGTCATTTTCTTGAATCCAGAGTTAGAGCCAGCCTGGCACCAGAAGTGCTTAGGCTCAGTTAGTCCAGCAGTCAATATCCTAGCAGCGCACCAGGTGCCAATCATGCCTCCCAAGGTGGGGCATGACGCGAACATAGGCCCGGATCGAGACATAGGACAAGGAGCCCCAAGAGACTCCAAGTCAGCCAATGGCATTAACATAACATCTAACTCAATTAATAAAAGCAGAAGATCAATCATAATAAATGTAGTAGAAGTCTGAACATAGCATAACATCAGAACATACAACATGAGTCTGAAGCTTAGTACAATCTATGTCTGAAAAGCCTCTACTTCTATGAGTTGATGGGACAAGACTCTAACTAACTCTCTAAGTTTGAAACTAAAAATGTAAAGAGAACTGATAAGGAATGGTCCTAGGGAGATGAGGACTCACTAACTGAGACTGAATATGCTACTCTTTGGAAGACTGGCTAGCAACGAGGCTGAGACTGAATATCGAAGCTTGTATTATAAAATGATACAACATAGAGTATGCGGTCAATACGTGGAATTTACCGAGTATGCAAGGTAACTAAAACCACTTAAGTAAGTAAAATCAGTAATAATGCATTTCATAAAACATAATCAAGATAAGATTTAGAGAATAAGGCTTGCATGCTATTTGAACATAACTGCATATCATAACTGATTAAAATGATCCAAAGCTGAAATCTGATAATCAATATAGTAAAACTGAACATCGGTCAAACCTACTGAAAACATAATATCATGAATGATAAACATGTATAACTAAAATAATGAGGAACAATGGGAGACTCGTCATATAACTAACATTACCATGATAGAGCTTACATGGTCCCAACTGTCACACTCAAGTGGGCAGAGCCGTCCAAAGCTTTGCCAGGGCTAAGGATGCTACCATGATATCAATATGAAGCTGATGGCCCCTTGGGGAAGGGAAAATCTCACAATGGAGGTCCCGAATAGTCTGAACATAAATACGTAGGCTCGTAGTTTTGAGGCATAGGGTTGACTGACCCTTAGCCTACTCGGTGCTAGACACTATTCCCAAAAACATTCATGTGCTCTTCATCATTTTTTCAACGAAGTTGACAATTTTCTAGTGACGAAGCTGAATAATCGTATACAAAAATGTATGAAATCATAACTTGAGAAGCCTTGGCTCAAACCATACCACAAGCAGATAACAATGGGATTCTTGACTCCAAAACCCTGTGGTAAGCTAATTCCTGAAATCATAAATCATACTTGAACATATGGGTTTTCCCAATACTTAAACATGCTTAAAAATAGTTGATTTGCTTGAAAACATGATCATCGATATGGGTAACTTGAAAACATGTTTTTCTCATAAATATCTCATCATTCTTTTAACATACATCATAGATCTCAACTTTCATGAACTTTTTCATGGATGGGTATCATAATTTATAAAACATGAAAACATGATTTATAATTTAAACATTGTAAAACATGCCCATGAATCATAATTCAACAATAGAAACATGCTTAGATCATACCCGTGGTAGAAACTTACGGAATTCATGCATTGGGTAAAAACCTCATAGAATCAACATGTAGATTTTCATGAATTAGGGAGGGATTGGGCATGGGTGTGAATAATTTCATCCATTCGTAAGCTTACATACCTGAGAGAATCAGATTCTACAACTTCTTTGATTGACCAAGGAATAATTGAGAAAGAACCTTGAGAGATTGAGCTTGATCACCCCTCTAGACTTCTAAACTGTCATGCATGAATTAGGAATATCTTTGAATGAACTTACCCTTATTAAAACTCATTGTTTAGAGCTTAAAACGATGTAATTTAGGCCTTTGAATCATAGGAATTATGGAAAAGCCCTTAATAAACTCGCAGGGAAAAACAGACTGTCAGTCCAAACGAGGGACTGGACGAGTCGCTGTCCGTGGCCACGAGGCGTGGCCTGCCATCCGTCGTCTTCAAGGGAAACTGCCTACTAATAGTCACCACAAGGCACTTAATGACACGTTACTAGTGACCACGACTCGTGGTCACCTTCCGTCACCCTCACTGTCGAATAATTACCTGGGTGTCATCATGGGAGACATCACAACTCGTGGTGTTCCTGACGAGTCGTGGTGAGGACTCGTTAAGTGCACTATCCAACTTCTCTTCTTCCTTCACCCATCCTTGACCACGGTGACCTAACGGATCATGGGGTTGACCACGAATCGTGGTCACACCAGTGGTCACCCTGAACTTGAAAATTTTTAACGATGTCAAACTCCTCACCATGAGTCACTTAACCACTCGTGGTCATCCCGACGGGTCACTGGACAACTTGTCCTGTGACCTGGTGCAGAAAATATTGTTTTCTCCGTTTCAACTTTTGGGTTTGATCTTAGGGTTTTTGTAGCATTACAATATCTCTCCCTTAGGAACATTCGACCTCAAATGTGGGAAAACATATAGAAAAGTAGNGTGCTCAAGAGATCTATGAGCAGGGTCTTGCTCTCACGGGTTTTTGTAGCATTACAATATCTCTCCCTTAGGAACATTCGACCTCAAATGTGGGAAAACATATAGAAAAGTAGAGAAATGCAATCATCACATTCAAATACTGATCATATAAGTTGAAACTGATGGAACGACTGCCTCCGAATTGAACTACATGACTGAACTGAATTAAAAAATCATACATATGTCCGTTTACATGAAAGAAACCGAGGTACATAAGTTGAACATGAAACTGAATAGAGTATTAAGGAGGAAACTGATACCTTAGGCTGAAATTGAGCCAGTAGGGAATAGATGTGGTATTTAGCCATCATATCTGCTTCGGCTTCCCATGTAGCTCCCTCAACATGCTGATTCCTCCACAAAACCTTGACTGAAGCTACTTCCTTGTACCTTAGCTTTCGAACTTGACAATACAATATTTCCACCGAAACCTCTTTATAACTAAGGCTGTCTCTCACACCGACGTTGTCCACCAGAATAACTAGAGCTGGATCAACAAAACACTTCTTTAAGAGCAATATATGGAAAACTGGATGGACTGAAGCTAATTCTGAGGGCAACTCCATTTCAAATGCTACTCTACCGACCCGTTTCACAATCCAATACGGGACGACATAATGGGGACTGATTTTCCCTTTCTTTCTGAACCTTATCACTCCCTTCATGGGAGATACCTTCAGAAACACCCAATCATCAACTTCAAACTCAAGATCCCTCCTCCTCACATCCTCATAGGACTTTTGGCGACTCAAAGTTGTTTGCAACCTGTCCCATATGAGCTGAACATTCTCCATATCCTAATGGACTGAATCTGGTCCTAGCACCGCAGCTTCACCGACTTCAAACCATCCAATAGGAGATCTACATCTCCGCCTATAGAGAGCCTTAAATGGAGCCATCTGAATGTTGGAATGGTAGGTGTTGTTATATGCAAACTCAATGAGACGCAAATTATCATCCCAACTACCCTTGAAGTCAATCACACACGTTCTCAACATTTCCTCGAGAGTCTGAATAGTCTGCTCCTCTTGACCATTAGTTTGCGGATGAAATGTTATGTTAAGCTTGACCTAACTACAAAGTCCCATTTGAAGCAATCTCCGAAATTAGAAGGTAAACTAAGTACCTATATCTGATATTATGGAAAAGGGCACTCCATGCAACTGAACTAGCTCTCGAATGTATAGTTTAGCATAATACTCCGTGGAATCGATGGTTTTGACTGGTAGAAAATAAGCTTCTTTGGTCAACCTGTCCATAACAATCCAAATGGAGTCATACTACCGACGAGTATGAGGCAAACCTACAATGAAGTCCATATTTATCTCTTCCCACTTCCAAGTAGGAATGCTAATATCTTGAAGCACACTTCTAGGTCTTTGCTACTCGACCTTCACCTGTTGACAATTGGGAAACTTAGCCACCAATTCTGCTATGTCCTTATTCATTCCATTCAACGAATAGACTTCCCGTAGGTTACAATACATCTTGGTGGAACCTGGATGTATCGAATATCTAGAACCATAAGCCTCGTGCAACATCGAATCTCTCAAATCATCAACATCCGGAACACACAAGTGACCTTGATATCGAAGCACACCATCTCCCCCTTTAGAAAAGACCTCTACCTTCTTATTCTGAATGGCTTTCTTCAACTTTACTAAAATAGGATCCTCGTCTTGTCAATATTTTACATCGTTCACCAAGGATGATTTTGATCCGTTATGAACAATAACACCTCCATTGATCTAGTCAACCAAATAAACTCCCAATCGTGCAAGTCAATGCACATCCTTCACCAGCTCATTCCTCTCCTCATCTACATGGGACAAACTCTCCATAGAGAGCCTACTAAGTCCGTCTGCTACTACATTAGCCTTACCTGGATGGTAAAAGACACTCATATCATATTCCTTGAGTAAATCAACTACCTCCTTTGACATAGATTTAGATCCTTCTGGGTAAACACATATTGTAGGATCTTGTGATCCGTAAATACATCCATATGGACCCTGTACAAATAGTGTCTCCAAATCTTCAAGACTAATACTACCGCCGCCAATTCAAGGACATGAGTCAGGAAATTCTTTTTAGCACCTTCAGCTGCCTGGAAGCATATGCTATAACCTTACCATGTTGCATCAATACATAACCAAGGTCGATTCTCGAAGAATCGCAATATACCAAAAACCCATCGGTACCCTTGGGTAGGGTCAACACATGTGCTGAGTTTAGTCGAGCCTTTAATTCTTAGAAGCTCTTCTCACAAGCCTCTGACCATTGGAACTTCACTTCCTTTTTGGTCAACATAGTCAACAGGACTGCAATGGATGAAAATCCCTAAAAAAATCTCCAATAATAACCAGCTAAACCCAAGAAACTCTAGATATCCGAAGGATTCACCAGTATGGGCCAATTCTTTACCGCCTCTATCTTTTGAAAGACTACCTATACACCCTCACTTGACACCACATGACCCAAAAATGCCACTGAGTTTAACCAAAACTCAAATTTGCTTAACTTAGCATACAACTGACGCTTCAAAGTCTTTAACACCACCCTCAAGTGAGCAGCATGCTCCTCCTCACTCTAAGAGTATATAAGGATGTTATCTATGAACACAATCACGAATATATCCAAGTATTGCTTGAACACCCTATTGATCAAACCCATCAAAGTTGTAGGAGCATTCGTTAGTCCAAAAAACATAACTACAAACTTATAATGGCACATACCGAGTCCTGAAGGCTATCTTCGGGATGTCACTCTCCTGAACCGTGAGATGATGGTATCCTAATCTGAGATGTATCTTTGAAAGAACTTAGCACCCTAAAGACGATCAAACAAATCATCAATTCTAGGGAGTGGATACCTGTTCTTGATGGTGACCTTGTTCAATTACCGATAATCAATACACATATGAAGAGAACCATCTTTCTTTCGGACAAAGAGAACTGGTGCACCCCATGAGGATTTGCTAGGTTTGATGAATCCTTTGTCTAGAAGGTCTTTCAACTGCTCCTTCCACTTCTTTAGCTCAGATGGAGCCATTCTGTAACGAGGTATAGATATAGGCTACGTATCGAGAAGAATGTCAATACCAAAATCAATTTCCCTCTCGGGCGGGATTACCGGAAGATCATTTGGGAACACCTCTAGATATTCACATATTACTAGAACTAACTGGATAGCCTAAGTCTCGGACTTAACATCCTTAAACCTAACTAGATGGTACACACAACCTTTAGAAATCATCTTTCTAGCCATAAAGGGAAATGAAAAGACCTATAGGCACGGCTGAACTACACTTCCATTCTAAGGCTGGCTCACCCAAAAATTGAAATTCTACCGCACAGGTTCTACAATTAACTAAGGCATAACATGCAAATAGCCAATCTATGTCGAGGATAACATCAAAGTCGATCATGGCTAACTCTACTAAATCTACTAAAGTGACTTTCTAAAGGATTGTGATAGGGAAATTTCTATACACCTGTCGAGCTATAACTGAATCAACAACTGGAGTAGAGACTAAGAAGGGTTTTGATAGAATTTCGGGACTGACTCCGAAGTTACTAGCAATGTAGGGCATCACAAAAGACAAAGTAGCCCCTAGATCTAACAATGCATATACATCAAGATGGAAAACTCACAACATACTAGTGACTACATATGGGGAGTCCTCCTGCTCCTGACGGGATGCTAAGGCATAGGATCTGTTATTGTGTTGTCTGCCACCTGTGCTAGTAGATGTGCCCTAGTGAGCTGGGCATGCTGGTGGAGCTACTGAAATGGAAGTTGGGCCTCGACCCCTTTCGTGACCCTATCTGGCAGCTGGACAATTCGTAAGAATGTTTTCGGGTTTCCACACCTGAAGCAAGCACCTGTACCGCTAAACGCTTAGCCATGTGCCTCTGGCCACACCTATTGCAAATTGGGATAATAGAATCTATGGGTCTTCTGCTCTGACCCCTAGAGCCTGATGCTCGTCCTCTCTAGTTTTGCCTAGATGTAGATGGCACAGTCATAGCCGATGATGCGGGGGCTGACGATCTCTGGTGGGACTGCTGACAGTGCCCACCACCTAGTCTCTACTAAGAGAACCCATAACTGTCCGTCCTGGCTCTCTTGGCCTCTCTCTGTCACGTGCACCGCCTCCATTTGCTGGGTGTAGAATTCAATTCGAGTTAAATCCATATCCTGATGAAGCATCGCAGTCCGGCAATCCTTGTCTAGATAGCCCGCCACTCCATGATCAAACCTGCTCACTCGAGCTCTCTGATAAACCACTAACTATGGTGTGTACATGGTCAGATGAGTGAACTCTAATGGGTACTCCTGCACTTTCATCTTCCTTTGTCTAAGATTGAAAAATTCAACTTCTTTAATCACCGTCATCTCACAAGGGAAGAACCTCTCCAGAAATGCGACGTTAAACTCATCCCAACAAATAGGGCGTACTCTCACTACCCTACTATTCTTCCACTATTTAAACCAAAGTGTGCAACCCCCTTCAACTAATATAAGGCTAAATCGGCGCACTCCTCTCCAATCATCCCTATGACATGGGTGATCTTTAGAATTTCATCGATAAACTCATGTTGTTCCTCATCCACCTTTGACCCAAGAAACTCTACCAGGTTCATTCTTAGAAAATCTCTAAATCGTGTTGCCGCCGCATTCCCATTCTCAGGGACATGCGCTACTGCCTACTAATTGATCTGGGTGGTCAAGGCTTGTGCTAGCATCTGAATGGCTACTCTGAATTCAGCGTGGGCAACCAGCTCCGGTGCATAGTTCTCATAAGCTGGTGGGGCCAGTTGATGCTCGTCTCCATTACTATCCTCGTGGCAATTTTTGTTTAGGTTTCTCCTTTCATTAACTATGTAGGGAGGCATGATTCTTAAAATGTGTATTGTACGAGTTAGGAGGATAGAGAGACATTTCACCGCATGACATAACTCATAAAAGAAGGAAACACTTCCTAAATGTTTCTTAGAATCTTTGTCATAAGCATGGCGCACTTCACACCCATGAACAAGTATCTATTTAATGCGGCTTTGAGACACCCTCGGACACTTCAAAACCTATTGCTCTAATACCATGTTTGTCACGGCCCGAACATAGGCCTTGATTGAGACACAGGACAAAGGAGCCCTGAGAGACTCCAAGTACATCCATGGAAAGAATGTAACATCTAACTCAATAAATAAAAGTGGACGATATATCATACTAAACATAGCGGAAGTCTGAACATAGCAGAAAATCATAACATACAACACGAGTCTGAAGCTGAGTACAATTTATGTCTAAAAAGCCTCTTCTTCTGATGAGTTGATGAGACAAGACCCCAACTAACTCTCTAAGTGTGAAACTGAAAATGTAAAGGTAACTGATAAGGAATGGTCCTCGGGAGACTAGGACTCACCAACTAAGACTAAATATGCTAGTCTAGAAGGCTGGCTAGTAAAGAGGCTGAGTCTTAATATCAGAGCCTGTATCATAAAATGATACAACATAGAGTATGCGGTCAGTACGTGGAATGTACCAAGTATGCAAGGTAAGTAAAACAACTTAAGTAAGTAAAATCAGTTATAATTCATTTCATAAAAAATAATCAAGATAAAATTCTGATAGTAAGACTTGCATGCTATTTTTCTTAAATCATGATCTAAACATAACTTCATATCATAACTGATTCGAATGACCCAAAGCTGAAATCTGATAGTCATAAGTAAAACTGAGCATTGGGTAAAACGTAGTTAAAACATAATATCATGAATGATAAACATGTATAACTGAAATCATGAGGAACAATTGGAGACTCATCATAAAACTAACATTACCATGATAGAGCTTGCGTGGTCCCGACTATCACACTCATGTGGGTAGAGCCGTCCAAAGCCTTGCCAGGGGTAAGGATACTACCATGATATTGATATGAAGCTGAAGGCCCCTTGGGGAAGGAGAAATCTCACAAAGGAGGTCCCGAATAATCTGAACATACCTCCATCGGCTTGTAGTTTTGAGGCGTAGGGTTGATTGATCCTTAGCCTACTCGATGCTAGACACTATTCCCAAAAACATGCATATGCTCTCCATTATTTTTCAATGAAGCTGACAATTGTCTAGTGACAAAGCTGAACAATCATATATATATCCATAATATGAAATCATAACTTGAGGATCCGTTTCTCAAACCATACCACAAGATGAAAACAATGGGAGTCTTGACTCCAAAATCATGTGGTAAGCTAATTCTTGAAATCATAAATCGTACTTGGATATTTGGTCTTGCCCAATACTTAAACATGATTAAAAATAGTTGATTCTCTTGAAAACATGATCATGCACACGGGTAACTTGAAAACATTCTTTTCTCATAAATATCTCATCATTCTTTGAACATACATCATAGATCTTAACTTTCATGAACTTTTTCCTGGATGGGTATCATAATTTATAAAACATGAATACATGATTTATAATTGAAAATATTTTAAAACTTTCCCATGAATCATAATTCAACAATAGAAACATGCTTAGATCATACCCATGGTAGAAACTTAGAAAATTCATGCATTGAATAAAAAACCCATAGAATCAACATGTAGATTTTCATGAATTAGAGAGGAATTGGGCATGGGTCTGAAAAATTTCACCCATTCATAACCTTACATACCTGAGAGAATCTGATTCTACAGCTTCACTTATTGTCCACGGAATAATTGAGAAAGAACCTCGAGAGATTGAGCTTGATCACCCCTATAGACTTATAAACTTGCATGCATGTATTAGGAATAGCTTAGAATGAACTTACCCTTCTTAAAACACACTCTTCAGAGCTTAAAACAACGTATTTTAGGCCTAAGAATAATAGGAATTATGGAAAAGCCCTTAATAAACTTGGAACTACGACGTCTAGACCAGAAAATATTTTCAAGAACAAGCGGGAAAAATACACTGCTAGTCCCAATGTTTGCACCCCAGCGCACGCAATCGTACAAGTAATACAGTGACCCTTTGTCACGCCCCGCCTTGGAAGGAATGACTAGCACCTGGTGCCCTACTAAGACCTAGACTGCTGGACTACTAAGCCTAAGCACTTTTGGTGCCAGGCTGGCTCTAACTCTGGATTCATGGAACCAACGGGCTATATAACGATTGTAAATACAGCCTCCGGCCAACTAGGCCTATAGCCTCCTGTAAGAAAACAATAGCTGACCAGAACAACAGTAGTATAAAGGAACCTACGCGGGCCGACAAGCCGCCATGCTGACTAGTTTCACTGGAACGCTGAATCGAATACTAAACTACTCTGTACCAGCAAGGTCACAAACTATTAACTGAATAAGGCCCCACACGGCCATCATAAACAAACTAAAACATAGACACGACCGGTACAACTAACCATAGGGAATATACAATCTGCAAGCCTCTAAGAATACTAATAAGATGGTCGGGATAGGGCCCCGGCCTACCCGTACTGTACAACAAAAATAGAAATAAACCTCTAGCTGTCAAGCTCCGGATGACAGGAGCTTATGACTCTGTGTGTTGGAATTACGAGGGATCGACTCCTCATCTATGAGTACCTGCAGGCAAGTAATGCAGCGCCCCCAAACGGGCGTCACTACCACTAGTACCGAGTATGCAAAGAAATAACTAAACATAACTGAAAATAGACAGTAATACTGATAGTTACTAAATAAAAGAAGATGGCTAAGACTGTCTGGGATGGCAGAATTTAAACTAAGCCTAACTATACTGGAGAGAAGGTGAGAATCATACCTTTCAATACGGTGTCCTGCTATCTATCAGTTTAATAAATAACACATATAACATACAAGATCCTATACCAGCTCCCATTAGCCGGAAGGTACCAATCAAGATGCAATCTATATACCCCTACCCGGGTCGCCATCCAAAAATAACAATTCACTCCACTCATCTAGTAACTATGAGAATCCCGTCGGCCACCCTGGGTATTCAACTTGGGCTCTCTGGGCCCATGACTATAGATGTATCTGAGTCCGGAGGACTCCTGTAAACTGTAATATGAGATCTGTGATCTGTAATCTATAATATGTGCCTTGGGCGCAAGCGCTCGACAAG
>JACEIK010001764.1:116077-142444 GCA_018107945.1 Datura stramonium | reverse complement strand
CTATAGTATGTGGTGCAAAACACATCCATAGACAAGACTCTACTTAGCACGGCTTGCAGACTCCCTAGGATATGACCTGCTCTGATACCAAGTTTGTCACGCCCTACCTTGGGCTGCATGACTGGCACCTGGTGCCCCACTAAGACCTGGACTGCTGGACTACTAAGCCTAAGCACTTCTGGTGCCAGGCTGGCTCTAACTCTGGATTCATGGAACCAGCGGGCTATATAACGGCTGTAAATACAGCCTCAGGCTGACTAGGCCTATAGCCTCCTATAAGAAAACAACAGCTGACCAGAACCACAGTAGTAAAAAGGAACCTATGCGGGCTGACAAGGCCGCCATGCTGACTAGTTTCACTGGAACGCTGAATCGAATGCTAAACTACTCTATGACTGGCAAGGTCACCAACTATTAACTGAATAAGGCCCCACACGGCCATCATAAACAAACTAAAACATAGACACGGCCTCACACGACCAATGCAATTAACCACAGGGAATATACAATCTACAAGACTCTAAGAATACTAAAAGATGGTCGGGGAAGGGCCCCCGCCTACCCGTACTGTACAACAGAAAGAGAAATAAACCTCTAGCTGTCAAGCTCCAGATAACAGGAGCAGATGACTCTGTGTGCTGGATGGAATTATGAGGGATTGGCTCCTCGTCTATGAGTACCTGCAGGAAAGTAATGCAGCGCCCCCAAACGGGCATCAGTACCACTGGTACTGAGTATGAAAAGCAATAACTAAACATAACTGAAAATAGATAGTAATACTGATAGTTACTTAATAACAAAAGATGGCTAAGACTGTCTGGGATGGAAGAATTTAAACTAAGCGTAATTGTACTGGAGAGAAGGTGGGAATCATACCTATCAATGCGGCGTCCTGCTATCTATCAATTTAATAAATAACACATATAGTATACAAGAACCTATACCAGCCCCCATTAGCCGGAAGGTACCAATCAACATGCAATCTATATACCCCTACCGGAGTTGCCATCAAAAATTAACAATTCACTCCACTCATCTAGTAACTATGAGCATCCCTCCGGCCCCCTGGGTATGAAACTTGGGCTCTCTGGGCCCCTGACTATAGCTATATATGGGTTCGAAGGACTCCTGTAAACTGTAATCTGAGATCTGTGATCTTTAATTTGTAATCTGTGCCCTGGGCGCATGCGCTCGACAGGGGTATGCTATAATGTTGATCAGCGTGTTATGGGGAATGTTGCATCCCATCTTCATCCTCTGGCGGACGGCATGCCACTCCTTGGAGTGACGTATCCTCACCCTCTGGCGGGCGAGTCGACATAGCTATTAACCCTTGGGCGGCAAGTAAGCTCTAAGGGTGCCCACATAAAACAATTAGGTCTCTACAAGCAAAAATAATCACATATAACATGTATAATAAATCTGATAATACNCATATAACATGTATAATAAATCTGATAATACTGTCCATGATCTGATATTCTATTCTGAATCTCTTGCTGAATTAAACTGAATCTAATACTGAGTTATACTAAGTCTGGAATAATATCTCGCTTTCTGATACTAATTTACTGACTTTTATTCTACATATGGTATAATAACTCAGACATGCTTACTAAATTCATGTTGGGCATAATACTCAGCTTCTGAAACTTTCTTCTGCAATTTACTCTATTTTACTATGCTAGAATTACTAACTTGCCGAAGAAACTAGCTTTACATAACTCAGTTACTGACTTCTTGGCTAACTGGTGTAGCTCGGCTAATATCCAACTATTTCTTTCAACTACGTTCATATTTATAGAAATTAGAACAAAATTCATCAATATTCTGGAAGAAAACACTACTTTGCATACATATATAGCCCAAACTTTGACTTATCGAAAAACAACCGAAAACTCTCTATTTCTCGGTAGTCCAGAAAGGAGAAATACTCAATTTAGGGCTAGAAGTATATTGACACTAATTTGGAGCAATTTCACTTACCTTAGCTCGGTGAGACGGCGATTCTCTGGCCGAATTTCACGAAACTAACTCCGTAGGAATGCTCCCTGCAGCTTTATACTTCACTACCCTTAGTTAATTTGAGTTTGAACCGCATTTGACGGCGTAATCAAACGAATATTTATAGGAACCCTTCGTCTCTCTCCCTCTTTGGTCGTTTAAACATGGGTAAATGACTTAAAGTTGAAGGTGAGGCCCTTCATATACTTGCAGCAAAATACATGGCAACGTGGCACGCTGCCTAACGCGTTGTTTGGGCTCCGTGCCACGTTGGCTAACGCAGAGGCCCCAGCTCCGTGCCACTTTGCCCCTCAGCGCGATTCGGCCTCCTCTTGCGAAATTCCAACTTGGCACTCGTTTGGCCTTTACCCGGGCACTTTTCTCGCACGTATGACATTCTTAAACTCTTAACCAACATGCGAATAGGCAATCTAAATGTCAAGAATTTACGGGGTGTAACACCCTTTTTCATAGCCGAATGTTGAACCCATAGGGATTGGACTAATTCAGCGAATTATCAAGTTCAAGTGTTAAATTAAGTTTAAAAAGTGTTGATTATACAAATTTTAGAAATTTCTAATTAAATCTATGGGTGATCACAAAATAATCGAGAAACAATACAAGAAGCAACTAGAGTTAAGGCCTAATAATCATGCAATGTTGCAATTCACAATGGTTCGAGTATGAAAACTTCAGTTGTTGTCCTAAATAGTTAAAATGTGATGTTCATAGTCTTTCAAGCCTCTAAAACTGAAAAACTAGTCTCACACCTACATCATTGAGCGGGAATGTGATGTCCTAATTCGTGAGCAATTTAACTATGTGGATGTGGTTTACGGAGTTTGTGCCCTTGATTATGGACTTTCGTACCTCTAGTCATTTAACATGACTTAGCTTCACAACTAATTCTATGAGCGGTGATGTAACAATTCTAAGTCGGTGTCTAGCTCATCCCATTTTTGTAACCAAGCAAAGAAAATTAGGTATAATTTCTATCCCAACCGCTAATCCTATCGTAAAGATAAGAACTTTCTCCCTACATTCTTATGTTCTAGCCTAGGGTTACTCTTTTGAGCTTTTACCTATGCTTAACAAGTTCATTTTCATGGTGATCAGGCATAAAAAGAATAATAATAAAGAATGTAAGACAAAGCAACAACTAATAACTCAAACCAAAGAAGAATTCATGCATTTACAATCATATCATGTGACCTCATCCCTAGAGGAAGGGTTTTAGCCACTCATGTTCATACAAATACTCAAAAACATAATTAGAGTAAGATTCTTACAAGAGTAGTTAAAGGAGAATGAAAAATAATGAACCCTAGGTAAAGTTCTTCACTTCTCCCTTCGCTCCTTTCCGGTGTTGTCAGAATATTTCGTGATAAATGAATATAGGAGTTGTGCCTTATTGATATTAACTGGAAAAAAAATGAAATTTTAGCCTTGGATTGACTTCCTCCGTGCCACGCTTCCCATCGCGCAGCAGAAGCTCCGTGGCAAGGGGCTATCGCGCATGCCCAATGGATGTTGTCTCTCAGCTGGTCTCATGTGAGGCGCCTGCGCATCGCCCAGTGTGGCACGTTCCTTATGGCGCCTTGAGCCTGCCATGGTACTATTCCATCATGCAGGACCACTGGAATGACACTTCTCGCACGCGCTTAGAAAGGGCGTGGCACGGCGCCCAGCACGCAGCTCGCATAGTTAGGACCTGGCGCTGGTCGCGTAGGTTTGTCGGCGTGACACGCTGGGCAGTGCGACATTTCTATTTTAATGCACATTTCATGCAATATTCCTCCAACTCATACCAAGCCTTCATCTTTTTCGTGCATCATTAATTTAAGCCCCTCCAAGAATTTTTCACCTAAAAAACAAAGAGCTAAACACATTGGTCAGTTTATGCACGAAATTATTCAAAGTCACATGAGAATGTAATTAATTAAATTGACAAACTTTACTAAACTAAGTTATAAAATAGCAGTTGGGCATGTAATTATGCCCGAGATCACTACCCCACACTTAAAGCCTTGTTTGTCCTCAAACAATTCCATTCCATCTCATGCACATGAACAACTCACACATAGCTAATTGAAGCAAGACAATTCAAGCTACGGCTACACCGAATATTTCAGATGGCAAGTTAAAGATATAGCATACAAGATATAACCATGAAAGTAACATACAACTACGTTAAGACTTCCTAGCCTCAAGAATCGACTCTCAAACTCAACAAACTCATGCAAATTAACCAACAAGGAAGTCCGACCTGAATTTTATCCTTGATCAAACATGTTCCCTCACAACAAGAGAGTTACCCATTTTTTCACTCATAAGTTTTCAAATTATGACATGTATGGGTGTATGAATAAGAAATAATCTCATCTCACAAAGAATTCTCATGCAACAAGTATTGACCCATAAACTAGCCTTTAGTGTTTTACTCCACTAATTTAGGAATGTTTGAAAGTAAGATCAAGTAGGACTTAGTGGGTTGTAATATAATCTAAGAGACAGGTAGGTACTATTCTGCCAGTAATAGTGACTATCTTCCCTAAGCGCTTTTAATACATCACACCTTCACTAAGAATTTACATCCTTTGACTTCACCTTTATTCCTTTCAACTCCCATTTTCCTCTTTTGTTTCCCAATTTCATTACGCACCTTTAAGATATTAGTAAGGAGTACTTGAGCAATTTTCTTTTTTTCTCTTTTCTTATTTTACTCCCTACTAACTTTTATTCATTTTTAACAAGTGCACCTCTAGTCTTTTCTTCAACTTCCACCACTACTCTTTTCCTTCTTCTTCCACTTCTCACTCCTTAACTCTCTTGCATTTTTCACTTAAGTGCTTAGGAGTTTTGGATCAAATTCAAGGCTATTGAAAAGAAGGGATTAAGCTCATTTTGTGGCTAGCAAAAAATACGCTAAGGGCTCAATGGGGCTAACAAGGATTAGACATTCAAGGTAAGTAAAGTGAGGGATAAAAATTAGGCTCATTCAAATAAATTCCTAAATCATCTCCTACAATCGACATCCCTAATTTTGTTTTTTATACACACCAGGCAAGTTCTAAAAAGTACGAAATAGCATGGAATATTCAAAAAAGTTACACAAACAGCACATGCTCAATTCAAGAAAAATTCAGCAGGCTTCTAAACTCAGCTAATCACAAGAATTCAAGTTTAAGTTTTCAAGCACACATGTATAGCACATAACAAGAACATAAAGCCATCAATCAGCTAAGGGTCAAGAAAAAAAACAAAAGAGTTATAAAATTTCGAGCATGCTTCAAAATTTACAACACTTCCATCCCACCATCATGTATAGCACATAACAAGAACATCAAACCATGAATCAGCTAAGGGTCACGAAAAAAACACAAAAACCTACTGACTAATTTTCCGTCAAAACGGTCGTCATCCATCCATCATTGGGAAAAGTCCCTAACTATGACTAAAAATAGCTATGTACAGACAATGAAATTTTTTATTCATCCGCAAAGTGCCCCATTTCGGAAAAGAACTGAAAAGGAAAACCAAAGGGTGGGTGAAATGTGCTTCATTAAAACTTTTCATTAAACAATCTAGTACCAAGCACCAACTTCACCCGAATTCATTAAGCACAAAATCTTGAAAATTTCCTCACCCCACACTTGAATCATGATATGTCCCCAAAGCATCAATTAAATGTAATACAAGGATGAGAAATACTCCCTGAGGCCTCTAGGCCTAGCTAACAACATGTTTTTCTTCATTTTTTGCACAAGTGGCTCACAACCCCACACTCATATTTTTCCATGCTCCCTAGCTTCCTCTTCCAAGGGAACTCAGACTTCCCCTAAATCTGCGCTTACAAAAACAAACAACCCAAGTTAAACGTAACAAAGACTACACAAACTAAAAAGAACGGGTACCTGTGGTACTCTTTGGTTGCCTCCTAAGCATCGCCTGATTTTACATCGCAGCTCGACGTGGCCCATCCTTCTCAAGATATCCTCAACCCAGTGTTCCCTTTAGAGAACCATCTTCTTCTCTTTTTATTTTTCGAGGGAACAACCTCCACTCTGTCCCTCTCTTCTTCCAACTTCTTCTTTAACTTAAGCCCTCCATCAGATTCTGGCTGAAATGTGATCATCTCTTACGGTAGTGGACCCATTAAATCTACCACCCCACACTTAGAATTTGACAACACACTGACCTTACAAAGGTCTCTGTAGTTTGTGGGTGGGTTAATCTCTTGGTAGACTGTGAAGAGCTCTTCTTTATCATCGACCCTTATTTTAAGGGTCCCTGCTCTTACATTTATAATTGCTCCTCTAGTGGCCAAGAATGGTCGTCCCAAGATTAGGGGTACCTTGTCATCAACCTTAAAGCCAAGTATGATGAAATCAGCGGGTATAATGAACTTACCAACTTTGATGAGAAGGTCCTCAATTATTCGCTCTGGTGCCACTGTGGACTTGTCTGCCAGTTGCAGCATCACTCGTGTTGGCCTCGATTGACCCAACCCCAGGGTATTAAACAAAGATAGAGGCATTAGATTTACTACTGCCCCTAAGTCACAAAGGGCTCTTATCACCCAGCTTTACCAATTTGTATGGGGAGGGTAAAACTCCCTAGGTCTTTGGGCTTTTTTGGCATCTTGCTCATCACCCTGTAGCTGCACTCATCAATCAGTGTCACCGTTTGGAAATCCACCAACCTGACTTTGTTGGCCACCACATCTTTCAAGTACATAGAGTACTTTGGCATTCCCTGCAAAACGTCCAGTAAGGGAAAATTGATGTGAAGTTCTTTGAAAATATCAAAGAACATTTTAAAACATTTCTCCTCCTTGCTCTTCTTGAGTCTTTACGGGAATGGTAGTGGTGATCTCTGGACTGGCTGCAATGATGATTGTGCTTTTTTTTGCACAACACTCTGATTATATCCCTTGTCGGTAGATGGCCCTATCTGCCAGCTCCAGCTGCACTTCATTTCTCTTTTCCTTTGGTGGTGCTTCAGACAATTGCTTGCCACTCCTCAGACTGATGGCATTGACCTGTCGGGGGTTTGTATATGTGTCGCTGGGTAACCCTCCCTAAAGTTTGGTGTGTTGAGAAGTTGATAATTGACCCATCTACTTCTCTAGATTGCGGGTGGCCAACTGCTGATTTTTCAAATCTGAATCCATCCGTGGCTGATTCACTGCCAGTTGGGTCTAAGTAGACATAATCTTTTGCAATATCTCCTCAATGTTGTTGTTTCTCGACTGGCCACCGTTCTTCCTATTCTGCTACTGATATTGCTACTGCTGAGGTTTCTGGTAACTCTGACTCTGATTGCCACCCCAAGAAAAATTTAGGTGGCTATGCCAACTCTTATTGTAGGTGTTCCCATAATTTTGATTGTTTCTCTGTACGTTCCCCACAAAATTGACAGATTCCTGATTTTCCCCACAATATTCGACATTGTACCCATTGTTACCACAAATTTCGCACCAACTAGGAGCTTTCTGAGTTTTATTCACCTGTCCCTACGGTTGGTTCATACTAAGTTTGTTGAAAAGAGTAATCCTCTGATGCTGAAATGATGCTAGTTGTGCTACTAAGGCATTGACACTGTCAACTTCTATTAGCCCTGCTACTCTCTTACCTGTCCCTCTCAATGATTCGCTATGCCACTCTAGATTTCCTTGAGCAATCTTGTTCAATAGAGTGTACAAGTCATCATAAGTCTTCTCCGATGCTTGCCCATCTAATGCAGAGTCTAACATAATCTTCATATGTGGGTCTAGACTCTCTGCAAAGGTGTGAGCTAACACCTCATTAGATTGTTGGTGACGGGGGCAGTTTTTCAACAATGACTTGAATCTCTCCCTAGCCAAATATAGGTTCTTTTTCGGCCTCTGCTTAAAGCTTAATATCTCACTTCTGAGCTTGGTACTCTTGCCTGAAGGGAAGGATCTAATGAGGAACCTCCTTGCTAGGTCATTCTAAGAAGTAATGGAATTTGGTGGTTCATCCTTCAACCACCTTTTAGCCTCTCCCAACAATGAAAACGGGAAGAGTGTGAGTCTGACATAGTCAGTTGACACTCCGGTGGGGACAAAAGTGTTTCTTATCTCCAAGAAGTTCTGTAAGTGCTGTTGTGGGTCCTCATGATTCATTCCAGTGAACTGGAAACTAGAATGTAACAACTGCACCATGTTCTGCTTGAGCTCAAAGTTCCCTCCGGGCTCTGGTTTATGGATAACGGAGGTCACATTAATCGCTAGTGGGATTGCCTCTTCGTGAACTAGTCGGGCTGCCATATGATTAGGTAACAACTCTGCCTGTTCAACTGGTGGAGGTTGTTGTAACTTCTCTTGTAACCTTTTCAACTTTCTCTCTAAAGCTTCCTTCCTTAGCAAATGTAGTTGGCATTCAGGTTCCAACAAAGGTTCCACCATCTCTCTATTCCTTGCTAGTTCTGCAAGGACAACCTATTCTATTACCTACAATATAGCAGATTAAGACCGAGTTTTTCAACACTTAAGGAAATTAAAGATCACACAAAAACTACCAATTTACTAAATTTCTCCAGTCCCCGGCAAAAGCGCCAAAAAGTTGTTTGAGCCCCAGCGTGCGCAAGTGTACGAGGTCGTATAAGTAATACAGTGGCCCATTTTCAGAGCTGGATGTCGAACACACAGGGACTGGACTAATTCAGCGAATTATCAAGTTCAAGTGTTAAATTAACCTATAAAGGGTTGATTGTAGAAATTTTGGAAAATTCTAATTAAATCTATGGGTGATCACAAAATAATCGAGAAACAATACAAGAAGCAACTGGAGTTAAGGCCTAATAATCATGCAATGCTACAATTCACAATGGTTCGATTATAAAAACTTCAATTGTTCTCTGAAATAGTTAAAATGCGATGTTCATGGTCTTTCGAGCCTATAAACACAACAAACTAGTCTCACACCTACATTGTTGAGCGGGGATGTGACATCCTAATTCGTGAGAAATTTAACTACGTGGATGTGGTTTATGAAGTTTGTGCCCTTCATTATGGACTTTCATACCTCTAATTATTTAACCTGACTTAGCTTGACAACTACTTCTAAGAGCGGTGATGTGACAATTCTAAGTCGGTGTTTAGCTCATCCCGTTTTAGTAACCAAGAAAGGAAAATTAGGTATAATTTCTATCCTAACCGCTAATCCTATCAAAAAGATAAGAACTTGCTCCCTACATTCTTGTGTTCTAGCCTAGGGTTACTCTTTCTAGCTTTTACCTAAGCTTAACGAGTTCATTTTCATGGTGGTCAGGCATAAAAACTATAATAATAAAGAATGTAAGACAAAACAATAACTAATAATTCAAACCAAAGCAGAATTCATGCATTTACAATCATATTATGTGGCCTCAACCCTAGAGGAAAGATTTTAGCCACTCATATTCGTACAAATACTCAAAAACATAATTAGAGAAAGATACATAAAACAGTAGTTAAAAGAGAATGAAAAATAATGAATCCTAGGTAGAGTTCTTCACTCCTCCCTTCGCTTCTTTCCGGTGTTCTCAAAATATTTCGTGATAAATTAATTTAGGAGCTAAGTGTCCTATTTATATTAAATGGAAAAAATCAAATTTTGACCGTGGAATGACTGCCTCCGTGCCATGCTGCCCTCGCGCAGCAGCAGCTCTGTGGCACGGGGCTGTCGTGCATGCCCATTGGAAGTTTTCTCTCGGCAGGTCTCATGCGAGGCACCCGGCGTGGCACACTCCTTATCGCGCCTTGTTCCTACCGTGGCATGTTGCCATCGTGCAGCGCCACTAGAATGACACTCCTCGTGCCTGCGCAGCAAGGGTGTGGCACGACACCTAGCACACAGCCCACACAGTCGTGACACGGTGCTGGTCGCGCAGGTACGCCGGCATGACACGTTGGGCAGTGCAACATTGCTATTTTCATGCACATTTCATGCAATCTTCCTCCAACTCATACTAACGCTTCATCTTGTTTGTGCATCATCAATTTAAGCCCCTCCTAGCATTTTTTTCACCTAAAAAATAAAGGCTAATAGCATTGGTTTGTTTATGCACGAAATTATTCAAATTCACATGAGAATGTAATTAATTAAATTGACAAACTTGACTAAACTAAGTTATAAAATAGCACTTGGGCATATAATTATGCCAAAGATCACCCAATGAGGTTTTTGACGAGTCATTGTACATGGCCACGAGTCCTTGCCTTCCATCTGTTGTCTTCACTGGAAACTACCTACTGATAGTCACCATGAGGCACTTAACAACTCGTTACTGGTAACCACGACTCGCGGTCACCTTCTGCGACCCTCAAATCCGAATAATTACCTAGGTGTCACTACGAGTGTCACCACGACTCGTGGTGTTACCGACGCATCATGGTGAGGACCCGTTAAGTGCACTGTCCAACTTCTCTTCTTCCTTAACCCATCCTTGACCATGGGTGACCTAACAGATCGTGGGGTTGACCACGACTTGTGGTCACACCCGTGGTCACCTCGAACTTGAAAATTTTTAAATAAGTCAAACTCCTCACCATGAGTCACTTAATGACTCGTGGTCATCCTGAAGGATCACTGGATGAATCGTCTTATGACCTGGTGCAGAAAATTCTATTTTCTCAGCTTCAACTCCTGGGTCCGATTTTAGGGTTTCTAGGGCATTACAAACCGTGTGAAGTTTTTTTTATTAAGGAAAGTTTTCACACTCTTTGCTTCATTAGTGAGCAATATATGGCCTCAATTTATTTGGACACATAATCTGCTGCCACCATAATTTTCATCATCCCGTAAGAGCTCACAAAGGGACCCATGAAATCAATGCCCCAAATATCAAATAATTCCACTTTGAGCACAAAATTGAGGGACATCTCTTATCTCTGTGATGTGGACCCTTCTCGTTGTCATTAATCAAAGGATGTTTTCAACGTATTAGCGTCATGGTAGAGGGTGGGCCTGTAATGAGATTTGTGTCACGCCTCATAACTAGGTAGGCCGCGACCATCACTCAATTCTAAAAAGACCGAGAAGCTAGATATATAACATTTGAACTGTGAACCTTAGGCCATCATGGCCTCCTGTCATAGTTAACTATAACATGGAATGGACCGGCTAGGTCTCAATAAACATGCTAAAGATAAAATTTTGAAAAGGCCATAATAACATCTGAAAAGAACTATGGAAGACCAGCTAGGCCACAAACTGAACTGACACTGAAAAACTATACAACTAGTCCACAAAATCCTCTAAAAGAATAAATAACATAGAATGGACGGGACACGATCCTGGCCTACCCATCTGTAAATCAAAACTCAGAATGACCAAACCAAACATAAGGCTCTTGAAAGAAAGGACCATACCAACTCTTCGCTGGATTTGGGCTCATACTGTATCTTTCAATATGAGCTCATGTCTGCACCTGCAGCATGATTGCAGGGTCCCCGGTCGAAGGGACATCAGTACAAAGAATATGCTGGTATGTAAGACTAAAAGTTGTAAATAAGAAATGCCAAAGATAAACTGAACTAAAGAAGGGAATGCGACAACTGACACCCAGGAACTTGTCAACATAAATAATTGCAAAAACCAGTTGAACATAACACAAAATACAGGGTAGAGAGATAATTTGTTACTCTATAACTGGCTACCCTATATACAGACTCTATGCATGAGTATAACATAACTAACTCATATGCCAATATTTATTATACTTGGATCGGAGTTTATGAGAATCAACTTGGTGGCTACCTAATACTTAGATCGGGATTTAAGTATGGTTGTCTGATACACGAACCAGGACTTTAAGAGTTTCTTGATACTTGGACCAGGACTTTACGGCTAACCTGAAACTTGGGCCAGGATTTCCATACATATTTCTTCACACACTCAGCAATCTGATACTCAGACCAAAAAGGGTGTGCGAAATTGCAAAATCCGCCATATGATACTAATACCAAAGAGGGTGTGCAGTAAATAATGAAAATGATGCTAATGAGTAAACTGATACTGAGACCAGCAGCTGAACAATGCAATATATTTGACTCAGCTGAGGGGTCCAAATCAGAGGACTACTCTACAAGGTAACTGACTTAGATAACGGGTCCAACTCAGAGTACCAACTGAACATAATACATGTAGCAATTGATAGTAAGGGGACATAAGACATAGTTTAACTTGAAAGCATAACATGAACATGAGACTCGAGGAACATGACACTGGACCTCGTTTATGAATTCATAAAACCAACATTGGATACTTAGAACTAACTTGGGAATACCACTTGAATACTTAAATTAAATTTATAAAGCTTAGATTCAAGTTTAACTCAACTTGGAGATCTCAGACTCATTATGGATACTTAGCGTCAACATTCATTACTTTAGCACCCGGTAACTCAGTAACTTGTCAATAACTTATGGAATATGTGTTATGGAATTTATTTTAGACTTAAAAATATTAAAACATATATACATAAAGGTAGGTGACCATATCAAGTAATCCCTTCATTGGTACCCTCTTTTACGCTTACTAACTTGACATTCGTTCTTAGAGTACGTGATTCTTACATCGCCGTCTTAGCTTCACATTTCTAATTTCATAAGGTTACCAGAACCACATACATGATCAACATAACATATATAACATAATTTAAAGTTTCATGTAATAATTACCACATTGAGGGATCTCCAACTCGATGTACAACTACAACAAAAATCGACACAAAATTACACTTTAAGCGCCACTTTGGGCTAGACATAATCTCAATATTTAGCTTCAATAAAACATGTGAATTAAGGCTTAAATATATTTTGACATGCTTCCTCAACACATATGAGAATTTTTCTGGATCATTCAACTCACAACGCACGAATCATTCTTTAAATAACGACGGATGGGGGGCGCCTTACATACCTCTTTCTGACGAACTTTCCTTAATCAATTTTATTCTTCAAAGACCAGCCTTCACCTTACTTAATCCATTGAATTTATAGGTAAAAAATAAGCTTAATATGTAGCACAAAATTCTTCCCAAGATAACTTACCAAAGGAAGTCACAACAACAACAACACCACACGGCACCATCAACAACTATAGTCATTTTCGTTACTAGTTTTCACTAGCTTTTGAGGGAGAAAATAATAAGGAAAATTGCCTAAATTCTGCTGAAATCCTTCCCCCCAATGTGAAGTTTAATTCCATCCAACGAAACTGCCAAAAATCCTAGAAAAATCGAGAGAGAACCCAGCTCAAACACAGTCCAACGGCAGCTCACTTAGCTGCCAAATTCCAGCCCTTTTGCTTTCAATTTGAAGGGTTTAAAAGGGGTAAAATTCTTACCTGTATTCTTGGATTTAACCCCTATTTAAACATGTATATATATGCATTATAACCAGCTCTTAAAATTAATCAAATCACTGTCCAAAACGAGCTAAAAAATAATAAACAAAATGGCAGCCAACAAGGCTTCCACCGCCCAGCTTTGGCTAGAATTTTATGCAAGTTTAGTAGCTAGAATCACTTATGCTTTTACTTGAAGCAGTTCTGGCTAAAATAGGAATGTTATCCCTTCAATATTCTGCCATAAAACACAGCACCTTGGCTGTCCAAAATGCCGCGAAACAGCCCACAAATACACCACCTTCACCTTGAAAATGAACTTTTAAATTGTCTTGTGTTTGGATGCAATTTATCTTGATGTTTCCTTTTCAATTTCCTTGTTCTAGCAACTGGAAATGAGAGACAAATAAGTTCCCTAAGTAAACTGGTCGATTTGGGATCAACATGAAATGAATTTGGCAGCAAACGATTCTATATTTAAATAAGGGGTGGGTAGGTGGATTAGCTTAAGTCAGCGGGGCCACTTCACTGCCTGATGGTGCTCCAGTAAAATGCCTATAACTTCTTACTCCGAACTCTAACTGACAAGAGGTTTGATGTCCTGAAAACAAGACTTAGAAATCTTTAATTTGATAGGTAGTGAGGCTTTAAATCATTATAGATTGGGAGATATGGTCATTTAAAATTGACCTTTACTTATGAACTTCACAGACTCTTTTCTTTTCCCTGAGTACATGTTTCCCTCCTCACCTACAGTTGATATACAAACCGTATTTTCCTTAGTAGAAAATATCAAATAATCACCAACAGTTTTCTGGGGTGTAAAATTCCCCCCCCCCCCCAGGAATATTTGTCCTCAAATGAGAATTAATTTAGCTTAACATGCTTCAAAATATATACTCAGTAACTTAAGTATCCAATACATATCTAAATATCACATCAACATCGTAAATTGAGGATACTGCTTCTTCATTTCTTTCTTAGCCTCCCAGGTTACTTTCTCGATGTTATTACTTTGCCACAATACTTTGACCGAGGTGACTTATTTGGTCCAAAGTTTCCTGACTTGCCGGTCAAGAATAGCAACTGGGACTTCTGTATAGTTCATCTCCTCAGAAATCTGGACATCATCAATAGGCATAATAAGGGTTGGGTTTCCTATACATTTTTGCAACATCAACACATGAAATACTGGGGGGATTGCTACTAGCTTTGGTGGAAACTCTAACTCATAGGCTATCTTGTTTATCTTGCCGACAACTCTGTAAGGCCCAATATATCTAGGGCTCAACTTGCCCTTTTTTTAAAAAACATGACACCTTTCATAGGTGATACCTTTGGGAAAACCTATTCATCTACAACAAACTCTAGCGCTTGTCGGCGCACATCGGCATAAGACTTTTGCCTACTCTGAGTTGTCTGAAGCCTTTTTCTATTAAGCTTCACTTTTTCAATAGCTTGCTGCACTAGATTTGGCCCCAATAGCTCTACTTCTCTAATTTCAAACTAGCGTATTGGCGATCTACACTTTTTCCCATATAAAGCTTCATATAGAGCCATATGCATGCTTGTCTGATAGCTCTTATTATAGGAAACTTCTATTATGGAAATATGATCATCCCAACTTCCACCAATGTCTATAATACAGGCGCACAACATATCTTCGAGTGTTTTAATGGTGTGCTTGGCCTGCCCATTTGCCTGGGGATGAAATGCAGTGCTGAGATTCACTTAGTGCCTAGCCCTTTCTGAAAATACTTCTAGATGTTTGCTGTGAATTGTGCGCCTCTGTCTGAAATAATGGATAAGGGAACTCTATGTAGGAGAAATATCTCACAGATATATATCCTTTCATAATCCTTCGCAGCATAAGTGGTCCTAACTGGAAAGAAGTAAGTTGATTTAGTCAATCCATCTACTATTACCCAGATGGAGTCATATTTCCCGCTTGTCCAAGGAAAATCTGTAATAAAGTCCATGTTGATCACTTCCCACTTCCACAGGCGGTGGGGGGTGGGGTTCTCTATATTCTAAGTCAAGACTCCAAGTCTTTGATGCTCAACCTTCACCTGTTGGGAATTAGGACATTGGACTACAAAACCTATGATGTCCTTTTTCATGCCATTCCACCAGTACAACATTTTTAGGTCACAATTAATGTGTTGTGTATTTACAACACTTTCAACACTCAAAACTAAGAAAATAGCATGAACTTACATGTGTTTATATGGATACAAGGAACTTTTTCTTTGATTTCAGGAAAAATAAGTGTTGGAGCAAGAATGTGCAAAAGAAACCTGAAAGTGCAGAGAATGAGCTAAAGTGACAGTTTCAGTATGAGTTGTACTGAGAACCGTGACAAGTTTCAAATGGCTGAACTGGGAAGAATGCAACCTACGACTCTCAGTACGAGCCATAACTTGAGTCGTGCAAATATTCTGAAGGAATTTCACAAAGGCAGACTCCTGATATGGATGGACTTACAGATTGTGCCAACCATGTATGAATAGTACCAGAAGCATTGGTGATCTTCAGAGGATTTTCAGTGCTAAGCAGAACTTCAAACAGTACACGTCATGGCTGGGAGGTATGAGTCATACCACAACACTCATGAATAATTTCAGAAGATGTTAAAGTTCTTAGAGTCAGACCAGGGAAGGAAAGTACGACTCATTGGAAGCATGTACGAGTCATACCAGTGCCCAAAACTTAGCCAAAATTTCAGCAAACCAAGGATTTATGGACAACAGGTACGACCCATAAAATCCTACTATGGGTCATATGATCAGTCGTGGCTCAGGCGGCACCAATTATGGAAAATCACCTTATTAGAATAGGAAAAGGATTCTTATGTCTGTATAAATACCTTTTATGTTTTTTTTTCCAGTAGAGAACATTAGAGAGAAGTTCGAGGAGCGTGAAATCAATAAGGATTCGAGGGAAAATCATAGAATTGAGTTGATTAACTTGTGATCAACCTTTTCTTGGATTCTTTTGTGATCTTTATCAATTGTTATTGAGATTTTTCTTACATATTCAAAGAAGATTTTCTCTCAACTACCATTGTAAGTATTGAATTTTGTGTTTAATTATGAAAGCATATTACAACCTTGCAACTATGAGAGGCTAAAACCTCAATAGCTAGGGTTCTGGGAACCATGGTGGATTAACGAGCTAGGGATACACAAAAGTGATTCAAAACCAATGCAAAACGCTTGTAATGTATTTTATTCATCTTCAAATATTTCTCAATAGTGTGCAACATTAGGACTTACCTAAATTCTTTATATGCTTGAGCCTAGAGAGGTAGAGATTAGGAAAAAGAAATTACAATAAAGCCTTGATCTTGATGATCATTGTATTAACTTGAGCTGTGGTCGCAGGATAGTTAAATTTGGAACATATTTATAATGGATAATTTGAAATCGCTCATAAGACCTGACCCAATGATTGAGTATAGTCATCCAATAGAGTCGAACCAGTCATTTAGATGAACCCTGGTTATCAGTTCTACAAGTAAGCACTGGTATTAATCACGTGTGTATACCCGAAGCAGTTATGAATCCATGGGGAACACAAACCCTAGTTATTCTTAATTATTGATTTAAATCATAATTTCAATCGTTCTTTTAATTAGTGTTTTTTTAAAACGCCCAAATTGGAGTAACTAACCAACAAGTTCACTTACCATCATTAGTCTCGGTCTTCCATATTCCCTATGGGTTCGACCTCAACCTCTTAGTTGGGTTCTTTATTGATATTGTCCACTTCATACTTCAACAAGAGGTGTGAGTTTGAGCGTTATCAAAAAGTGGCACCGTTGTCGTGGAATACAACTAAGACTAGATTAACTGCTTGTATTTGACTTGTGGTTGTTATTTCCCCGTTTAAGTGTTTTTTGTTTTTATCTTGTGATTCTATTAGGACACATCAAGGGAACAATCCCTTTTACAAACACCCAGATGGAATATGAGAAGCTGCCAATGCCTATGGAGAAGATGATGACAATTGATACATTAGCAGCTATCTTGATGAATTATGAGGGACACGGAGTACCAGAATACACAGAGATGGTGAATGCATTAAATGGAATAGAGTCATATAACTTCAGCTGAAAGAAGTTAGACCTGAATCTAAAGAATCGTTTAATGCCACCGGCTAAAATATCTGTGGAGGTACCACCAGTCCTTAGACTCAAGGCGCCGGTACAATGTGTACCGAAGAAAGGCGGGATCACAGTGGTACCCGATGAGAAGAATGAGCTAATACTGACACGACCAATCACAGGATGGCATATATGTATGGATTATAGGAAACTCAACCACTGGACCCAGACGGAAAACTTTCCAATGCCATTCTTAGATCAGATGCTTGACAGATTGGCAAGTAAAGGTTGATATTGTTTTCTTGATGGATACTCGAGATATAATCATATTACCATCACTCTAGAAGACCAAGAAAAGATGACCTTCACCTGTCCGTATGGAATGTTCACTTTCAGAAGAACACCATTCGGGTTGTGCAATGCACCGGCCATATTCCAGCGCTACATGATGTCTATATTCTAAGATATAGTGGAGGACACCATTGAAGTATTTATGAACGACTTCTTCGTTGTGGGTGACTAATTCAAATCTTGCCTCAACCACCTTGGCAAAGTATTGAAAATATGCGAAGAAACTAATCTGGTCCTAAATTGCGACAAATGTCACTTTTATGGTCAAGGAAGGAATAGTGCTGAGTCACAAAATCTCAGTAAAGGGGATTGAGGTGGACAAGGAAAAAATTGAGGTTATAGCTGGTTTGCCGCCCCCTATGTCCGTAAAAGGGGTCAGAAGCTTATTGGGATATGCAGGATTCTACAGACGATCTATCAAGGACTTTCCAAAAATTGCACAGCCACTGTGCAAATTGCTTGAGAAAGAGGTAAAGTTTGTGTTTGATGAGGCATGTCTAAGGGCTTTTGAGTGCTTGAAAGAGAAACTCACCACTGCTCCTATCATTATAGCTCCAGATTTTTCTATTCAATTTTAGGTAATGTGTGATGCTAGTTGTTACACCTCGTAAGTTTCTATCATTAAGTTGACATACTCATACGTAAGTCAAGAGTTTTAGAGTATTACGCATATGAGAAAGGGCCTAGGGAAAGGATGTTCGAGTGTGGAATCAAGTTAGCGAGGGAGAAGGCCGGAGCAAACTGCAACAGGGGAAGCGTGTCACAAATCCCCTCTCTCTGTGTTGGGTGATGTGACACACCAGCAAATCGGCGCGTTTGGGGGCCGTGACATGGACCCCCCTGTCCACCGCCCAATGTTATATAAATTCAATAGATTCATTTGGTTTAATATAAAATAAGAGACCTTCATTCAGAAAGAGAGGAATACGACATTTTCACGCAAATTTCAGCCGATTACGTTGCTAAATGTGGCCCAAACATAAATTAATTTCAGGTTTCGAGTTCTAAGCCTTCAGGGAGAATTACTACAGAGTTAGTTTCTTCAAATACGCCTGGAGAATCAGAACTCCGCCACGTAGAATTGATCAGAATTGCTCCACATTTATCCCTATACAGTCACAGGCTTCAAGTAAGCATTCCATCCTTCTGAATTCATGGGAAATTATGGGTTTTAAGTCGTATTCTGCGAAGTTGAAGTATTATTATTATTAGCATTAAAAGTTATCATTTTAAGTCGAATTTGGTAATGAAATTGGTCTCTTTCTCCCAGTATTACGGTTACAATTGCAAAGAATTGTTGAATACTAATTGAAACTCGTCAGATAATCAAGAATCGACAGTTAAGGTATGTTAAGACAAATTCCTCTGGCAAGTTAGTTTCTATAGCATTATGATACAGTTTGAATCCTAGTAAAGAAGCCAGAAGTATTGTTATTATGATTAGTTGTTTCTATTAGCTGAGAGTAGTACTCCATGTTTAGTTTGCGGTTGATTTTGCCCTATATACCCTTCCATGACCAACCCCAGGGTTATTAGTTGTGTCGTTGCCTGCTAGGGGCTATATGGCGTTTCTCCAAGGAGCGATATGTTGTCCCAGGGGAAGATGATGAGGCCCAAGGACCTATACAGTCCATTCCATGACTGGACTACCGATTCTATGCCATATTGCATCACACCACCGTCGATCCTGGTTCCCGGGGTACAGTTATCAAGAGTCCACTGGACTCAGACACAGCTACAGTTTAGGGGTCGAGTGGGCTCAGTTGTAGACTAAAGGGACTGTTAGTTGCCTATAGTTACTAGTTGACTCATTTTGGCCTTCTTAGGGGTATATAGATTGAATTGTGCTCACCAGGGATGATGGGGGCCCCGAGTGGGTTATTTTGTGTTGTTTGTACCTTCCGGCTTATGAGGGCCAGGTAATGTTCTTGTTTGCACTATTTACTGATAAATTAGACAGCAGGAAGTTATGTTATTTAGGTTATACCCCTATCCCTTCTACTCAGTTAATCTCAGTTTCATTTCAAGTTTATCCAGTTATTTTCTATTATTGTCTTACATATTCGGTACATGTTGTACTGAGACCCATCCTTGGGGCACTTGTCACGACCCAAACAGAGGTCCGAATCATAGACACAGGACAAGGGACCCTAAGAGACCCCAAGTCAACCCATGACATAAGCATACAACTAACTCATTTAATAAATTGTTTAAATCATCAATATAATCTCAACAGAAGTCTAATTCAGTCATCACATTAGAATAACATCCGAAGCTAACACATACATAAGTCTGAAAAGCCTCTAGTCTGGACAAGTTGATGGACAAGACCCTAACTAGCTCAACAATATTGAAACTGGAAAGACATAAAGGAAAATGATAGTCTAGTCCTCAAAGGATGAGGACTCACTAATCCTGAGCAGATACAAACTCCGGAAAGCTGACTAAGAACGAGGCTGAAGCTGAGAACCGGGTCCTATATCATGAAATGATACAGCATAGGAAGTATGCGGTTAGTATGTGGAATGTACCAAGTATGCAAGGTAAGGAAAACCACTTAAATAAAATAAATCATCTAAAACATTTCATAACATATCATAAGCTTTCAAGTTTGAGAAGAAAGGATACATGCATTCATTCCAAAATCGTAATCTTTCATGACATGACCATGCATAGCTTTATAACATCATGATTGACTCGAATGACTCAAAGTTGAAACATAACATTTATAAGAAAAGCTGAACAATGAGTCAAACCTTTCTTTTAGAACATGCATATGTAAAATAACCTCCATGAGTAATGAATATGCAAATCTGATTCATATAGATAGTGCGAGACTTGTCATTCGTTACTTAACCGGCAAACCACGATAGAGCTTACATGGTCCCAACTATCACACTCAAGTAGGTAGAGCCGTCCATAACCTTGTCAAGGCTATGGAAGATACCATGATATCGATATCAAGCTCAAGGGCCAATAGGGCCGGGGATAGCGCACAAGGGAAGTTCCAATAATATAATAGTGTCATCCTACGTTGGTGCGTAGTTCTGGGACATAGGGTGATTGACCCTTAGCCCGCTCGGTGCTAGACTCTTCTCCCAAAAACATGCAATGCTCTACATCGTATATAATGAAGCTCAACATCGTCTATTGACGAAGCTCAAGATGAAGTCATGAAAAACTCAACATCGTATGAAACGAAGCTCAATTGTCCTTTGACAAAGCTCAATAATGACATACTTCTCAATTTTTAACTTATGCACATGAGAAGCTTTAATTTGAAACATACCACAAGCTATAATATAAGTGGGAGCACCTACTCCAAATCATGAGGTAAGCTATACATAGGGGAATTTAACTCAACATACCACAAGCTAATAATATGAAATTTGGGAGACTTCGCTCCAAACAATGTGGTAAGCTTATTTCGGGAAAATCATCATTTTAAATCAACATTTTTGCATTTCCCAAAGCTTTATCATACTTTGATCTACTCAATTCATTTTGAAAACAATATCATAATCATGGGTAGCTTTAGAATCATGTTTTTCATCATCATCATACATTCATCATCATTCTCTTCTTTCATGAACTTCTCATCCATGGGCATTTAATTTCATAATTTAGGAAAACATAATTTGGATTGAAAATAATTTAAAATCTGCCCAAGCTTCACAATTCATCAATATAAATATAATCTAATCATACCCACGTAAAGAGATTGAAAAATTATGGAATTGGGTAAAATCCCCATACTTGATCATAGGTGATTTTCATGATTTGGTAGAAATTGGGCATGGGTGTGGAAGGAGACACCCACTCATAATATTACATACCTGGGAGGGACGATTTTACCACTTCCCTAATTTCCCCAGATGAGATTCCAATGGAAACCTTCAAAACTTGCTCTAAATCCTCTCTTCAAACTCTCAAGTTTGCATGCATGCAATGATCTAGGTTAGAATAGGCTTTTCCCCTCTCAAAACCCATCAAAACGAGCCTTAAATGACGTAGTATAGGGCCTTAGGATGAAGGAATGACAGAAATACCCTTACTGATTACGTAGAAAAATTGTTCACCGGACCAAACAACCGACGACCCAATGGGTTGTTGGAGGATACCACGACCCGTGGTATCCATTTGCGCTATACACTGCTCAAGTCTTCTCTTGGAGTCAGACCATGGATAGGCAGGAAGACTCATCCTTAGGTCCAACGGGTTGTTCATTCGGTCGTTGATTTCCCTCCTGAACCTTCTAAACTTCCCCACCACGAGTCTCACCACAATTGGTTATGGGCTCTAATGGATTGTGGTATCCGTTCTCAAGTCCACTGGATATCTAGGTTCCCTCAAAGTCTATTATTTCCACCGTGACTTCTTCATAGCTGAGGCTATCTTTTACACCAACGGTGTCCACCGGGACTACTAGAGATGGATCTCCCAAACACTTCTACAAAAGTGACACTTGAAACCTGAGGTGAACTGAAGATAACTCTGATGGCAAGTCTAACTCATATGCTACCTTACCAACTCTTCTCATAACCTGGTAGGGACAAACATAGTGGGGACTGAGTTTTCCTTTCTTCCCAAACTGCATCACTCCCTTCATGGGAGATACCTTTAGGAATACCCAATCGTCCACCTCAAACTCCAAATCTCTCCTCCTCACGTCATCATATGACTTTTGATGAATCTGAGCGGTTCTCAATTGGTCCCTTATCAACTGAACCTTTACCACCGCCTCATGAACTAGGCCCTATCATAGCTGCTTCCCCAACTTCAAACCATCCAATGGGAAATCTACACCTCCGCCCATAAAGAGCCTCGAATGGTGCCATCTAGATGCTAGAGTGATAACTGTTATTATAAGAAAACTCGATCAAGAGCAAGTGATCATCCCAATTACCTTTGAAGTCCATCACACATGCTCTCAACATGTCCTCTAGAGTCTGAATTGTTCGTTTTTCCTGGACATCTATTTGCGGATGAAAGGTTGTATTGAGCTTAACTTGAGTCCCAAGTCCCTTCTAAAAGTACCGCCAGAACTGGGAGGTAAATTGAGTACCTCGGTCTGAAATAATAGAAAAGGGCACTCCGTGAAGTTGAAACAACTCCCGAATATACAATTTGGCATAATCATCCGCTGAATTGGTGGTTTTGACCGGTAGGAAGTATGCAGCCTTAGTTAACCAGTCGACTACCACCTAAATGGAATCATATTGCCGGTGAGTACAAGGTAGGCCTATAACGAAATCCATATTAATTTCTTCCCACTTCCAAGTAGGAAACTAATATCTTAAAGTACGCCTCCTGGCCTTTGATGCTCGACTTTCACTTGTTGACAGTTCGGGCACTTGGCTACGAATTCTGCAATATCCTTCGTCATGCCATTCCACCAATATATTTACCGCAAGTCATGATACATCTTGGTGGCACCCGGATGGATAAAATACCTGGACCCATGTGCCTCATGCAATATCCAGCACCGCAAATTATCGACATCAGGAACACATAAACGACCTTGGTACCGCAGCACCCCATCTCCCCCTTGGGAGAAGACCTTCACCTTTCACCAATTCCTTCTTCCCCTCATCCATGTGGGACACACTCTCCATAGAGAGCCTACTAAGTGCGTCTGCTACCACATTAACCTTATTGGGATGGTAAAGAACACTCATATCGTAGTCCTTTAGTAGCTACAACCACCTCATTTGCCGAAGATTGCGATCTTTCTGCGTGAACACATATTGCAAGATCTTGTGATCCGTGAATACATCCACGTGGATCCCATACAAGTAATGCCGCCATATCTTCAAGGCGAACACCACCGCGGCCAACTCAAGATCATGGGTCAGGTAATTCTTATCATGGATTTTCAATTGTCTTGAGGCATATGCTGTCACTTTCCCATGCTGCATCAACACACACCCAAGTCTAATTCTCGAAGGATCACAATACACCACAAAACCATCAGTACCCTTGGGTTGGGTCAACACTGGTGCTGAAGTGAGTCGAGTCTTCAACCCTCGAAAGCTTTTCTCACAAGCCTCCGACCATTAGAACTTTACCTTTTTCTGAGTAAACTTGGTCAAAGGTGCTGCAATAGATGAAAAGCCCTCAACAAATCTCCAATAGTAACTCGCTAATCCCAAAAAGCTCCTGATATCTGATGGGTTCACTAGTCTGTGCCAATTCTTTACCACCTCGATTTTCTGAGAATCTACCTTTATGCCCTCACTCGATACCATTTGGCCCAAAAATGCCACAGAGTCTAACAAAAACTCACATTTTCTAAACTTTACATAAAACTGTTGATCCTTGAGGGTCTGAAGCACTACTCTCAAGTGAGCGGCATGCTCCTCCTTGCTCCAAGAGTATATGAGGATATCATCGATGAACACGATCATAAACATGTCCAAAGATTCCTTGAACACCCTGTTAATTAGATCCATAAAAGATGCAGGGGAATTTTTTAGTCCAAAAGACAAACAACAAATTCGTAGTGAACATACTAAGTCCTAAAAGCGGTTTTTGGGATGTCACTCTCTCGAACCCTGAGCTAGTGATACCCGGATCTGAGATCAATCTTGGAGAAACACTTGGCACCCTGAAGCTGGTCAAACAAATCATCAATCCTAGGTAAAGGATATCTATTCTTAACAGTGACATTGTTTAGCTGTCGATAGTCAATGCACATTTGAAGCGAACCATCCTTCTTTTGGACAAACAACACTGGTGCACCTCATGGAGACTTACTCTGCCTAATAAAGCCCTTATCCAACAGGTCCTTCAAATGATCCTTCAACTATTTTACCTCGGCTTGAGCCATTTTGTAGGGCAGGATAGATATATGTCGTGTGTCGAGAAGAAGATCTCTATCGAAATCAATCCCCCGCTCGGGTGGGACACCTGGAAAATCATCAGGAAAGACCTCTGGATACTCACGTACTACTAGAACTGACTGGATATGGGGTTTCAAACTCGACATCCTTAACCCTAACTAGATGGTAGATGCAACCCTTAGAAATAATCTTTCAAGCCTTAAGGTAGGAAATGAATCGACCTACAGGCACAGCTGAACTACCTTTCCACTCTAAAGCTAGCTCACCCAAAAATCTAAACTCTACTGCATGGATTCTACAATTAACTGAAGCATAGCATGAAAATAGTCAATCCATGCCAAGAAAAACATCGAAATCGGTCAGGGCTAACTCTATCAAGTCTACTGAGGTGACCTTATGAAGGACTGAGACTGCGCAATCTCTATACACCCGTCTAGCTATAACTAAGTCACCTACTAGAGTAGAAATTGAGAAGAGTTCTGACAAGACATCGGGACTGACTCCGAAGCTACTAGCCAGATAAGGTGTTACAAAAGATAGGGTAGCCCCCGGATCTAGTAAAACATAAACATCAACATGGAAAACTCTTAACATACCAGTGATGATATCTGGTGAGGCCTCCTGCTCTTGACAGGTGGCTAAGGCATAGAATCTGTTCTGGCACTGACCGCCAGTTATGCTAGTAGATGCCCCCTGATGTGTGGTGTGTGGGGGAGGGGCTGCTGAACTAGAGCTGGGCCTCGGCCCCCAACCTGATCCTGTCTTGCAGCTTGAAAATCTCTAAGCATATGTGCGGGCTACCCACAACCAAAACAAGCTCCTGAACCTGCCAAACACTGGCTTGTGTGTCCTCGGCCACACCTGGGACAAGCTGGAATGCTGGAATCTGCGGGTTTACTTCTATGACCCCTCAAGACTGACGCTCACCCTCTCTGATCATGTCTGGGTCTAGATGGAACACTCACTACTGATGATGCTGGGGATGATGATCGCTGGTGGGTCTGCTGTCGGTGCCCACCGCCTGACCTTTGCTGAGAGAATCTGTCGTCCTTGGTCTTGGCCCTCTCTGCCTCGCTCTCTCTCAAATGTGCCACCTGTTGAGATTGCGCAGCAGTAGTGCCAAAAACTTGTTGACGACTTCCTGAGCGCACACGCAAGTGTACGTGGTCTTAAAAGTAATATAGTGGCCCTTTTTAAGAGCCGGATGTCGAACCCACAGGGACTGGACCAATTCAGCTAATTATCAAGTTCAAGTGTGATATTAAATTTCACAAGTGTTGATATAGACGTTTTTGATAAAGTTTAATTAAGTGTATGGGTGGTCACAGAAATACTCTGAAAACATTCAAGAAGCAACTAGGGCTAACGCCGGATAATCACGCGATACTACGCTTTGTAATGGTTTAAGAATGGAATAATCAATTTTCGTCTCACATAATTACAATTGCATGTTCATGGTCTTTCGAGCCTATAAACACGACAAACTAGCCTCTCAATTACATCGTTGAGCGGGGATGTGACATTCTAGTTCGTGGGCAATTCAATTACGTGGATGTGGTTTACGAGGTTTATGCTCTTTATTAGGGGCTTTCGTACCTCTAATCATTTAAATCAACTTAGTTTCACAACTACTTCTATGAGTGGTGATGTGATAATTCTAAGTTGGTGTCTAACTCATCCCGTTTTAGTAACCAAGCAAGGCAAATTAGGT
>JACEIK010001764.1:80226-115440 GCA_018107945.1 Datura stramonium | reverse complement strand
CTCAAATTAATTTTAAACCTACAAAAACAAGAACTAATCATGTTGGTTAGTATATATATTCACATTTACATAAAATTACATGAGAATGTATATAAATAAGAAGCTAAACAAGAAAAAACTAAGTTGCAAAGTATCCCTTGGGCATGCTATTTTGCCAAAGATCACCGCCTCCATCTGCTGCGCGTATAATACAATCCTAGGAAAGTCCCTATCCTGGTGAAGCATAGAAATCCGACACTCCTTGCCCAAATGCCTTGCTATACCATGAACAAACCTGCTCACTCACGCCCTCTCGTCAGACACGAACTACGGGGCATATTTCGATAGGCGAGTGAACTCAAGGGAATACTCTTGCACTGTCATCCTCCCCTGCTTCAAGTTTACAAACTCAGATGCCTTCAGCTCCCTCATCTCTTGAGGGAAAAACCAATCTAGGAATGCAACTTGAAACTCCTCCCAAGTGATCGAACGTGCTCCTGCGACCCTGCTATCCTTCCATTGGAGAAACCAGATATGTGCAACCCCCTTCAACTGGTAGGAGGCCAACTCTGCACACTCAACATTACTCACCCCCATGACTTGGGTGATTATGAAAATCTCATCAATGAAATCATGCGGGTCCTCATCTACCATGGACCCTAAGAACTTCGACGGGTTCATCTTCAAGAAGTCTCTGACTCGAGCCGCCACTGCATTGTCACTTTGCAGAACATGCTAAACGGCCTACTGATTGACCTAAGCGGTCAAGACCTGCGCAAGCATCTGAATAGCAGCCTGAAACTCAGCATAAGCGGCTGGCTGCAGTGCCTGAAGCTCCTAAACTGGTGGGGCTGGATGATGCCTATAACCATTACCATTCTTGTGGCCCTAACCATCTCCATTAGTCCTTCCATTCATTGTTTGGGAAGCCATGATTTTGCAATCAAAAATAGCATGAATTAGGAGATAGAAAGACTTTTCATCGCACAACATAGATCATGAAAGAAGGGAACATTTCCTAAATGTCTTGTAGCCTCTTCTTCATAAGTGTGGCGCGCTTCAAACCCATGAAAAAGACTCTACTTAACGCGGCTTTCAGACATCCAAGGATACTTCAAACCTATGGCTCTGATACAAAGTTTTTCACAACCCGAACGGAGACCCGGATCGTAGACACGGGACAAGGGACACTGAGAGACACCAAGTCGACCCATGGCATAAGAATACAACTAACTCATTCAATTAAATGAAGAAATTATCAATATAATCTCTGCAGAAGTCTAATTCATTCATCACATCAGCATAACATCTGAAGCGAACACATACATAAGTCTGAAAACCTCTAGTCTGGACAAGTTGATGGGATAAGACCCCAACTAACTCAACAATACTTAAACTGGAAATACATAGAGGAAAATGATAGTCTAGTACTTGAAGGATGAGGACTCACCAATCCTGAGCAGATACAATCTACGGAAAGCTGACTAAGAATGGGGTTGAAGCTGTGAGTTGGGTCCTGTATCATGAAACGATACAACATATGAAGTATGTGGTTAGTATGTGGAACGTACCAAGTATGCAAGGTAAGGAAAACCGCTTAAATAAAATAAATCAGTTAAAACATTTCAAAACATATCATAAGCTTTCAAGTTTGAGAAGAAGGGATACATGCATTCATTCTGAAATCGCAATATTTCATGACATGGCCATGAATAGCTTTATAACATCATGACTAACTTGAATGACTCAAAGATGAAATATAACATTTACAAGAAAAGATAAACAATGAGAAAATCTTACATTTAGAACATGCATGTGTAAAATAACCTCCATGAGTAATGAATATGCAAATCTAATTCATATAGACATTGGAGACTCATAACTTAACCGATATACCATGATAGAGCTTACGTGCTCCCAACTATCACACTTAAGTGGGTAGAGCCGTCCATAACCTTTTCAGGGATATGAACAATACCATGATATCGATATCAAGTTCATGGGACAATAGGGCCGGGGATAGCTCACAAGGGAGGTTCCAATAATATAATAGTATCATCCTATGTTGGCACGTAGTTCTAGGGCATAGGGTGATCTACTCTTAGCCCACTCGGTGCTAGACTCTTCTCCCAAAAGTATGCAATGCTATACATCATATATTATTAAGCTCAACATTATCTATTGACGAAGCTCAAGAGGAAATCATGCACAACTCAACATCGTATGAAACGAAGCTCAACATTATCCTTTGAGAAAGCTCAATAATGACAAACATCTCAAATATAAACTTATGCACATGAGAATCTTTAATTTGAAACATACCACAAGATGTAATATAAGTGGGAGAATCTACTCAAAATCATGAGGTAAGCTATACATAGGGGTATTTAACTCAACATACCACAAGCTAATAATATGAAATTCTGGAGACTTCGCTCCAAATAATGTGGTAAGATTATTTCAGGAAAATCATCATTTTAAATCAACATGTGGGCATTGACCAAAGCTTTATCACACTTGGATCTACTCAATTCATTTTGAAAATAATATAATAATCATGGGTAGCTTTAGAAACGTGCTTTTCATCATCAAATATCATCATCATCATTCTCTTCTTTCATGAACTTCTCATCCATGGGCATTTAATTTCATAATTAAGAAAAACATAATTTGGATTGAAAACAATTTAAAATTTGCCCAAGATTCACAATTCATCCATATAAATATAATCCAATCATACCCATGTAAAGAGATTGAAGAATTATGCAATTGGGTAAAAACCCCATACTTGATCATAGGTGATTTTCATAATTTGGTAGAAATAGGGCATGGGTGTGGAAGGAGACACCCACTCATAACCTTACATACCTGGGAGGGATGATTTTACCACTTCTCTAATTGCCCAAGATGAGATCCCAATAGAAACCTTCAAAACATGCTCTAAATTCTCTCTTCAAACTCTCAAGTTTTCATGCATGGAATGAACTAGCTTAGAATAATATTTTCCCCTCTCCAAACCCATCAAAATGAGCCTTAAATAACATAGTATAGGGCATTAGGATGAAGGAATGATGGAAATACCCTTACTTATTACACAGAAAAATTGTTCATTGGACCAAACAATGGACGACCCAATGAGTCGCTGGAAGATACCACGAACCATGGTATCTTCTGTGCTATGCGCTGCTCAAGTCTTTTCTCGAAATAAGACCATGGATAGACAGGACAACTCATACTTAGGTCCAATGGGTCATTTATTCGGTCGTTGATTGCCCTCTTGAACCTTCTGAACTTCCCCACGATAAGTCTCACCACGACTCGTTGTGGACTCCAACAGATCATGGTATCCATCCGTCAAGTCAACTGGAGATCTAGGTTCCCTTACCACGACTCATCACAATGGATCATTGCATGCCACAACAGGTCATTGGATGACCCATACATTCCCCAACTGCTAAGTCCATCTCTTACCACGACCACGAACGATGACTCATTGTTTCTTACGATGAGTCGATACATCAACCCTTGCTTCCACTACCACCCAAACACCTGAACCCACAATTGCCAACAACGGCTCATGGTTTAAAACCATGAGTCGTTACTTCACTCGTCTGAGCTATTTTTTTCCAATTTCTGTAGATTTTAGATTTAAATTCCCGGGTCTATTCTCAAGCACTTTCGGGGTATTACAGCACTGTATTAGTTGCCTGCAGGTGCGGATAGATGCGTATCAGGAGCTTCTTAGCCTTCAGCCCAAATCAATAGTATATTTAGCTCCCTTCCTCTGGGATAATAGTTAGGAGGTTTTCTCTTTTTGATTGTATAGTTTATGGGTAGGTCGGGGCCCTGTCTCGACCATTATTCCACTCCTAGAGGCTTGCGGATTACAGATTTCCAATTATTCATTTTGTGGTTGGCTGTGTGGGGCCTATATATATTTTATTTTGTGTGATGGTCGTGTGGGTCCGTGTTAGCTATTAGATAATGTCCTTGTTGGCTATAGTTTAGTTATGGTTTCCTAATTTTCGTTTTAGTTATAACTAGACAGCATGGCGGTCTTGTCGATCCGCATAGGATTCCCTTTTATTGCTTGTGGTTCATTGTCTATTTTCATTTACAGATGGCTATATGGCCTTGTTGGCCGGAGGCTATATTTACAACCAAGATATAGCTCGTTGTTTTCTTGAATTGAGTTGCAGGCATGCACCAAACGTTCACAAGCCTAGCAAGGTCAGTCAATTTCCAGTATGGAACTAGGTGCCAGTCATGTCACCCAAGGTGGGACATGACAAACTTGGTATCAGATAAGGTCGTATCCCAGGGAGTCTGCAAGCTGTGTCAAGTAGAGTCTTATTTATGGGTGTGTTCTGCACCACATTCTATATAGAGAGAAGGTTGTGAGGCATGTTAGAGTGGTTACTCTTCTTTCTCTTCTAGTCGTGCTATAGAGTTGTGTTGTATAGGGTTGAGTCCCTAAGCTTACTATATTCTGCTTGTCTACAGAGAAATTTCGAACACACGACAGACCACGAATGGTAGGAAGTTAGACAATACAGTTGGAGAAGGCACTAGCAGGGTGCCCCAGTCAGAGTCAACCCAATCTAAAGGCGACAGGGAGACTTCATCTCGGTCTCCCAAGTAGTCTCCGTCTCATCATGAACCATCCGGAGAGGAAAATTCATCGGCACCACCTTCAGCAGTTCCTATACCGACACCATCAGATCAGGAGGTTCGGAGCACTGTCTTCATGTTAGCTTAGATAATGGCTACGCAGCGTCAGCTAGTGGTACCCGTGGTTGCTGAATCTTCGGGATGACCTCGTAGTTTGAGGGTTCGAAAGTTTCTCTCACTGAGTCCCCCGCAGTTCACAGGGACGGACCAAGATGAGGACCCTCAGTACTTCATAGACCATCTGCAGTGGATTTTCAGGGTAATGCATGCCACGCCTATAGAGTCGGTTGAGTTAGAGGTATTTCGACTATGGGACATAACAGTGTTATGGTATGAGAGTTAGGAAAGGTCCCTAGGTAGAGATATTCCCCCTTCGACTTTTTCTAGTTTTTTAGAGGCCTTCCTGGATCATTATTTGCCATGGAAGATTCGACAGGCCCGGGTAGATCAATTTTTGCATCTAGAGCAGGGCTTGATGAGTGTTTGGGAGTATGCTATGAGATTTGATTCCTTGGCCCGGTATACTCCAGTGTTTGTAGACACGATGCTAGCTATAGTACACCAGTTTATTATGGGGCTACTTCCAGAGTACATGGAGACTTTTGTTATAGCTACTCTGTGGGAGGACATGGATATCGCCCATATTCAGGAATTTGCTTAGAGTATTGAGGGGATCAAGCAACGATAGTAGCAGATAGAGAGGGTGAATCAAGAGCAGCGCCACATGGTTAGACCTAGTAACACTCAGGCAGAGTTTTAGGGAGGACCTAGGAAAGGACTATCAAGTAGACTACCCATACCCCCACCTCCACAGCAGTAGTAGGGTGGTAGGCCAGGTTGTCTGGGACTGTTAAGACCCGATGAGAGCTCATTGTCGTTGAGTTCACAGTAGTGGAGAGGGTCAAAGCAGAGTAGATTCAGTGTGCCACCTTACACTATTTGTAGTCCACATCATCCTGGGGCATGCAGGTATGGTTTTACTGCGTGTTATACCATTGGACGAGAGGGTCACATGATGAGAGACTATCCAGCCAGGGGTCAGAGTGATCAGGACCGACAAGAGAGATCTTTAGCAGTGTCACGTCCTCCATCATCTCTAATAGGGCGTAGGCCCTCTTCTCGATCCAGCAGGAGGCCGAGGTAGGTCTGGGCCATCGAGTTCAGCCACCGGTTCGGATCACACTTATGCTTTACCGGGCGACAGGAGTCAGAGTCGTTGCCAGATGTTGTGACAGGTATACTATACATTTGTTCTCATTCCATATATGTTTTTATAGACCCAGGTTCCACATTGTCTTATGTTGCACCAATAATAGCCCAAAAGTTTGGTATAACACCGGAATTGCTTTAGCATCCGTTTTCCATGTCCACACTCATTGGTGATTCTATTATAGCTAAAAGGATCTAACTGGGTTGTACGTAGAGGTTGTTGGTCGCCAAACTTTGGCAGATTTAGTGGAACAAGAAATGATTGATTTTGATGTAATTGTAGGTATGGATTGGCTAGCACCATGTTACGCCAATGTAGAATGTTGGACCAATATTTTCCGGTTTCACTTTCCAGGGGAAGTAGTGCGAGAGTGGAAAGGCAATGCAATTATGCAAAAAGGTAGGTTTATATCCTATCTCCAGGCAAGGAAGTTGATAGAAAAAGGTTGCATTTATCATATTGTCAGGGTTCAGGATGTCCAAGAAGAATCCCTGACTCTCCAGTCTATTCATGTGGTTAATGAATTTCCAGACGTGTTTCTATATGAACTCCCTAGCATCCCTCCAGAAAGGGAAATTGATTTTTCTATTGACTCGCTACCAGGAACCCAGCCTATATCCATCCCTCCATATTGAATGGCTACTGCGGAGCTCAGAGAGTTGAAAGAAAAGTTTAAAATCTGTTAGATAAGGGCTTTATCAGGATGAGTACTTCACTGTGGGGTGCGCTAGTTCTATTTGTAAGGAAGAAAGATGGCTCCCTACATATGTGTATAGATTACCGGCAGCTAAATAAAGTACCCACTTCCCAGAATAGATGAATTGTTTGATCAGCTATAAGGGGAGAGATACTTCTCTAAGATTGACTTAAGGTATGGATATCACCAGGTGCAGGTTAGGGAGAGAGATATCCCAAAAACGTCTTTCAGGACCAGGTATGGCCGTTTTGAATTTCTACTCATGTCCTTCAAGTTGACGAATGCTCCTAAATTGTTCATGGATCTGATAAACGTCATCTTCATGCCGTATCTGGATTTGTTTGTGATATTATTAATTGATGACATCTTGGTGTATTCCCATTCAAAAGTAGAACATTGAGATTATTTGTAAACGGTACTCTAGAATTTCAAGGATCGCCAGTTATATGCAAAAAATTTTAAGTGTGAGTTCTGGCTGAATTCTATAGCCTTTTTGGGCCATATTGTGTCAGATGCTGGTATTCAGGTAGATTGATAGAAGATTGACATAGTGAAGACATGTCCTAGACCTACAACTCCAACTAAATTACATAGTTTCCTAAGACTAGTCGGGTATTACAAAAAGGTATGTAGAAGGGTTTTCTACCTTATCAGCGCCTTGAGTTCACTCAGGAAGCGGCCAAATTTCACTAGACTGAAGCTTGTTAACAGAGTTTTCTAGAGTTGAAAAATAGGTTGACATTAGTGCTAGTATTAGCTTTGCCATAAGGTTCAGAGGGTTACGTAGTATATTGTGATGCTTCAAGTGTTGGGTTAGGGTGTGTTCTAATTCAACACGGTAAGGTAATTGGTTATGCTTCGAGGCAGCTGAGGAAAGATGAAAAGAACTACCCCACCCAAGATCTAGAGTTAGTTGCAATGGTTCATGCATTAAAAATATGGAGACACTATCTATATGGAATCCATGTAGATGTTTTCACTGATCATAAAGTCTCCAATGTATCTTCACTTAAAAGAGTTGAATTTATAGCAGTGTCACTGGTTCGAACTGCTGAAGGACCACGACGTGAACATTCTGTATCATCCAAGGAAGGCCAATATTGTAGTAGATGGCCTTAGCTATAGATCTATTTGACGTTTGGCATATTTGTAGCCTGAACAGTGGGAGTTGGCTTGAGATTTACATCTGTTAGCTAGCTTAGTCGTCCGGATAATAGACTCGGGAAATGGTGGGGTTGTGATTCAAAATACCACAATATCATCCCTGGTTGTAGAGGTGAAAGAACGGAAGTATGAAGATCCTCATTTAGCACATCTCACAGATAAAGTTCAACGACGTGAAGTATCAGCTTTTGATATAACCGAAGATGAGGTCTCGAGATGTATGGGTCGCCTATGCGTTCCAGATGTAGCAGGGCTCTGCCAGCAGATTATGGCTGAGGTACACTACTCTCGTTTCTCTCTTCATCCGAGTTCGACGAATATGTACCATGATATAAAAGAGATTTATTGGTGGCCTGGAATAAAAAGAGTGTAGCAGATGTTGTAGCACAATGCCCTAACTGCCATCAGGTAAAGGCTGAACATCAAAAACCCGGCAGATTGACATAGGAGATAGCAGTGCCTATGTTGAAATGGGAGGTAACAACATGGACTTTGTGACAGGATTACCCCGTACCAGGCGCAGATTTTATTCAATCTGGGTTATTGTTGATAGATTGATAGTGTTAGCTCATTTTCTGCCCATCAGGACCACTTTTTCAACCGAGGACTATGCCGAGTGATATATCAGAGAGATAGTTAGACTACATGGTGTTCCAGCATCCATTATTTCTGATAGAGGGGCACAATTCACAGCTAGATTCTGGCAATCATTTCAGAAAGTCTTGTGAACATAGGTTAATCTGAGTATAGCCTTCCGTCCTCAAAAAGACGGGTAGACAGAATGTATAATTTAGACACTCTAGGATATGTTGTGAGCATGCGTGCTAGACTTCGGAGGTAGTTGGTATGAGCATTTACCCCTTATTGAATTTGCTTACAATAACAGTTATCATTTGGAAATTCAGATGGCACCGTATAAGGCCTTATATAGGCGAAAATGCAGGTCCCTAGTTGGTTGGTTCGAAGTTGGAGAATCAAAGTTAATTGGACCGGACATAATCCACCAATCAGAGGAGAAAGTAAAGCATATCAGAGAGCACTTGTTGACAGCTCAAAGTAGCTAGAAATCTTACTCTGATGTGCAGCATAAATATCTGGAATTCAATGTTGATGACTGGGTATTTCTGAATGTTTCGCCAATGAAGGGCATAATGTGATTTGGTAAAAAGGGCAAGCTTATCCCTAGGTTTATTGGGCCATATCGGATCCTCCGAAGAGTAGGCCGAGTAGCATATGAACTGGACTTGCCACAAGAGTTAGAATCTATCAACCCGGTCTTTCATGTTTCAATGCTGCGAAAGTGTATAGGGGATCCATCCCGAGTTGTGCCAGTTGAGGACGTTCAGGTCACTGAGGAGTTAGACTATGAAGAGATTCCAGTTTCCATATTAGATCGGCAAGTGCATAGGCTAAGGACTAAAGATGTCTCCTCTGTTAAGGTATTACGGAGAAACAGGAATAAGAAAGAGATGACCTGGGAAGCTGAGGACGACATGAGGTCTAGATATCATCATTTTTTCCAGGATTAATCCAGCTAATGCAGTTTAGGTAAAGTTGTTGTTCAGCTGTTATTTTGTGATTCGTGTTATCTAACTATTCGGTTGACTACCATTTTGTTGTGAAAAAGTTGCTATAGTGTCCTGTGAGATACCTGTATTGCACTTTTCTGCATTTCTGGTTTTTCAGATAGTCCATATTACAGAGGCGACTCTGCCGAAATTTTCCCAGAACATTAATAAAATAAAACAAAGGGGGATAACTCCTGTAAGTTGAAGTTGACATTCGAGGAGGAATGTTCCTAAAGGGGGAGGATGTTATACCCCATAAGTTTCTATTGTTTAGTCGGCATATTCGTACATAAGTCGAGAGTTTTAGAGTATGAAGCATATGAGAAAGGGCCTGGGGAAATGATGTTCAAGCATGGAATCAAGGTAGAGAGGGAGAAGGCTGGAGTAGGTTGCAATCGGGGCAGCGTGTCACGGACCCCCTCCGGCCGCATTTGGCGCCATGACACACCTGTAAATCGGCGTTAGGGGCCGTGACACGGACACCCTATCCACCACCAAATGTTTTTTTGAATTCAATAGATTCATTTGGTTTAATATCAAATAAGAGACCTTCGTCCAGAGAGAGAGCAATACGATATTTTCACGCAAATTTCCGCTGATTACGCTGCGAAACACGGTTCAAACTCAAGTTAACTTCAGGTATCGAGTTCTAAGCCTGCAGGGAGAATTACTACAGAGTTAGTTTCTTGAAATACGCCTAGAGAATTGGAACTCCACCAAGTAGAAGTGATCATAATTGCTCCAAATTAATTCCTATGTAGTCACAGGCTTCAAGTAACAATTCCTTCCTTCTAAATTCCCAGGAAATTATGAGTTTTTGGTAGTATTCTATGAAGTTTAAGTATTATTATTATTATTAGCATTACAAGTTATCATTTTAAGCTGAATTTGGTAATGAAATTAGTCTCTGTCTCCCAGTATTATGGTTACAGTTGTAAAGAGCTGTTGGAATACAAATTGAAACTCGTCAGATAATCAAGAATCAGAAGTTAAGGTATGTTAAGGCAAATTCCTTCAGTAAGTTAGTTTCTATAGCATTGTAATACAGTTTGAATCCCAGTAAAGGAGCCAGAAGTATTGTTATTGTATTAGTTGTTGCTATTAGCTGAGACTAGTACTCTATGTTTAGTTTGGGATTGACTTTGCCCTATTTAGCCTTCCATGACCAACCCTAGGGTTATTAGCTATGTCATTGCCCGCCAGGGGCTATATGACGTCGCTCCAAGGAGCGATATGCCATCCCAAGGGACGATGATGAGGCCCAAGGGCCTTATACAGTCCATTCCATGGTTGGACTACCTGCTCTATGCCGTATCGGCATCACACCCCCGTCAAGCCTAGTGCCCAGGGTGCAATTATCAGGAGTCCACTAGACTCAGACACAACTATTTTTCAGGGGCCGAGTAGGCTCAGTTGTAGACCCAAAGGACTAGTAGGTTGGCTATAGTTACTATTCGACTCATTTTGACCTTGTTAGGGGTATATATATTGAAGTGTGCTCTCTAGGGCTTATGGGGGCCCCGAGTGGGTTATTCTCTACTATTTGTACCTTCCGGCTTATGGGGGCCAGGTAAGGTTCTTGTTTGCACTATTTGCTGATAAATTGGACAGCGGGAAGTTAAGTTATTTAGGTTATACCCCTATCCCTTCTACCTAGTTACTTTCATTTTCATTTCTTATTTATCCAGTTATTTTTCTTTACTACCTTACATATTCGGTACATGGTGTACTGATGTCCATCCTTGGGGAGCTTCATTACTTGCCTACAGGTTCGGATAGACGCGGATCAAGACCTCCTTAGCCTTCATCTCGAGTCAGCAGTATAGTTGGCTCCCTTCCTCTAAGGATAATAATTAGAAGGTTTGCTTTTTTTGATTGTATAGTTTATGGGTAGGTCGGGGCCCTGTCTTGACCATTATTCCACTCCTAAAGGCTTGCGAATTATAGATTTCCAGTTGTTCGTTTTGTGGTTGGCTGTGCGGGGCCTTGTTTAGCTGTTATATAGTGGCCTTATTGGCTATAGTTTAGTTATAGTTGCCTGATTTTCATTTTAGTTATAACTAGATAGCATGGTGGTCTTGTCGACCTGCATAGGATGTCTAAAAAGGATGCTAAATCCTGATTGATTTGGGTATTGTGGCTTCAAGAATTCCAGTTTGAGGTTAAAGATCGAAAAGGAACGGAAAATCAAGTAGCTGATCATCTATCTAGGATAGAGTCGAAGCTAGTGCAAAAGAGGAGATTGATATTGATGATGCTTTCCCAGACGAGCAGGTGCTAGTTGCATCTCAGGATTTGATTCCCTAGATTATCGACTTTGCTAATTACTTGGTTAGCAATATGATACTGGCAGACCTGACTCCTCAGTAGAAAAAAAGTACTTATGTGATGCCCGGAGATATTAATGGGATGAACCATACTTATTTCGCATTTTTGCAAATGGGATCATTCGTAGGTGTGTGCCAAAAGTAGAGATGTTGAGAATTTTAGAAGGTTGTCATTCATCCCCAGTTGGAGGTCATCATAGTGGTATTAGAACTATACATAAAATCTTACAATGCGAATATTACTAGTCCTCTATCACCAAGATGCATATGATTATTCCATGTCCTATGTTCAATGCAAAAGGCAGAGAAGTATTACCCGTACACATGAGTTTCCATTGACCCTTATTGTGAAAGTTGAGTTGTTTGATGTATGGGGTATAGACTTCATGGGCCCATTTGTTAGCTCATATAGGATGAAATATATCTTGGTGGCAGTGGACTATGTCTCCAAATGGGTGGAAGCTATTGCACTACCAAACAATGAAGACAAAAGTGTTACAACATTTCTGTAGAAGCACATCTTCACTAGGTTTGGCACTCCTAGAGCTATTATTAGTGATGGTGGATCCCACTTTTTTAACCTCCTCTTTAGAACCCTATTGGAAAAATATAGTGTCAAGCACAAGGTGGCAACACCTTACCATCCTCAGTAAAGTGGACAAGTGGAAGATTCAAATAGGGAGATAAAGACCATTCTTGCCAAAATAATGAATAGTAGCCAGACAGATTGGTCTAGAAAGCTCGATGATGTGTTATGGTCTTATCGAACAGTTTATAAGACCCCTATTGGTTCATCTCCATACCAACTAGTTTATGAAAAATCATGTCATTTACTGGTCGAATTAGAGCATAAAGCATTATAAGCTCTAAAATAGTTGAACATGAACTGGAATAAAGAAGCCAAGCTGAGACTTAACCAGCTCAATAAGTTGGATGAGTTCTGACTTAGAGCTTATGAGAGAGCAGCTATTTATAAAGAGAGAATGAAGATTTACCATGATAATAAGATTGCAAAAAGGAAGTTTAGCACAGGTGATTTGGTCCTACAGTTCAACTCAAGGCTTCGGTTGCGCCCTAAAAAGTCAAAATCCAGATGGATGGGACTCTAGAAAGTAGTACATGTGTCCCCATACAGTGCAGTGGAACTTGATAATAAAGAAGGAAGAAGGTTCAAAGTGATCGAGTAAAGATTAAAGTTATATCTGGGAGATGTGGAGGAATTAAGAGGAATAGAAGTAGTATACCTTGATGATGCCTGAAGAGTCGCAAGAGTTACATCGTGTCGCGATGTTAAATCAGGCACTGCATGGGAGGTAACCCATGAATGGTGAAGTCTGAGTAACCACATGTATGTTCCCTTCCCTCTGTTCTTGTAGTTCATACTTTGGGGACAAAGCACAATTTTCAAAAGGGGAGGAGCTGTACTTGTATTTTTGGCTTTTTGGATTCGTCTGAGGGTTTTTCATATCATGTTTTTTCCCAAGGACATGCTATCTAGTAGAACCGGCATGTTTAGGATTTTATTTTTCTATTTTGTTATTTTTTTGTTTAATTAGGAAGAAGCTTAGGAGTACTCAACCAATAAAATTGCACTAATTTTGGAGTTTTGAAAAATTGACCCTGTCTAAAATATTTTGATGAATTAGCTATGTACTTGTGACTACATGCATGATTTCTGTGAATCTTTTGATTTCATTTAGTGTATTAGCATGAGTAGTCTTGTTAAGCCATGCATAAACAGGTCAGGTAGATTGAATATAAGCCATGAGTGAGTGAGGTTTGATACTTAGTTCAGTACTATGTTGAAGATCCAGAACTTTCCTAATTGGTCTTTGCATAAGTTAAGGATGGTTAGTTAGGATAGGATCATAGGCAGTCTTTGTTGAGCCCATATTTGGCCTAAATGACCCTACTATCATCATATGGTTCCCTTGATCCCAATTTTGAGCCTTTAATAAATCATTTTTCTTTAATTAACCGATGAATTGTACCCATATTTTATAATGAACCTATTTTGGCCCTGGTCCCTCCTTTGACATTGTGAACCTCAACATAGGGAAAATGCCTAAGTTGAGGGTTGCTAGGGTATGGGTGCATAAATAGTGGGAAGGAGAAAAAGGGAGAGAAAAGAGAAAAGGTGAAAAATGAGGTGTGGTGTGACAAACGAAAAAAAATGAAAATTTTGACAAAAATTAATAAAGGCAAAGATGCTTGAAAAAGGTTTAAAACACACCACACTCATACAAGAGCATAAAAATGGGTGAAAAGGGAGGAAAAAGAAGGAAAAGAAAAAAGGGTGAAATAAGTGAAAGATGGAGCCAATGTATGTAGTGCCACGGAATGATTAGTCACTTAAAAATATCCCATATTTATCATGTCCAGCCCTAAAGCCTACATTATAAGATGAATCAAGTCCTATAGTGATCCTGATCTAACCATCTAATACACCGAAGTAGAGAAAATAAGGACAAGCCTATGGTATCTGTTACACAGTATGTGGAACTTATTTGTAAGAGTGAGAGTCTCGCTTTTTCAGTCTCATGCCATATCTGTTACTATATCTATGAGTGGAGACTTCATTTGTTGTGAGGATACATTGTTTATGTTTAATCTTACCAGTGGTTTGTGTAAAAAGCCTCAGTGATGACTTGATTTCCTTTTAATAGCTATATGACATGTCTTGATCCCTGTTTATCATATTTTTTGATTTCTTCTAGTGCATGTGCTGATATTAGTTCACGGAAGAAGGTTCAAAAGTTGTTGCATTTATAGTGCAAATTTTGTTTGGCATTGACTATAGTTTCTAGGTTTATTTTCTAGTTGAGCGTCGTGTTTATTTTTTTCTTTTCTTTGCCTGAGGACATGCAAAAGTATTAACTTGAGGGTGTTGATATGCTGTGAGTTTACAAAACTTTCAATGCTCAAAACTAAGAAAATAGCATGAACTTAGGTGTGTTTATATGGATATACGACACTTTTTCTTTGATTTCAGGAAAAATATGTGTTGGAGAAAGAATGTGCAAAAGAAGTTTGAAAGTGCAGAAAATGAGCCAAAGCGACAGTCTCAGTACGAGCCGTATGTTAACAGTACGGGTCATACTGAGAACCATAACAAGTTTCAAATGGCTGAACTGGGAATAATGCAACCTACGACTCTCAGTACGAGCCTTACCACAATGATACGAGTCGTAACTTGAGTCGTGAAAATATTCAGAAGGAATTGCACAAAGGCAGACTCCTGAAACAGATGGACTTACAAATCTTGGCAACCATGTACGAATCATACCAGGAGTAGTGGTGATCTTTAGAGGATTTTCAGTGCTAAGAGAACTTCAGACAGTACGAGTTGCGGCTAGGAGGTACGAGTCGTACCACAATACTCGTGAATAATTTCATAAAATGTCAGAGTTCTCAGAGCCAGAACACGGAAACAAAGTACGAGTCATAGAAAGCATGTACGAGTCGTACCAGTTCCCAACACTTAGTCAAAATTTCAGCAAAACAAGGATCTAGGACAACAGGTACGACCTGTACAATCCTACTATGGGTCATACAAAAGTCGTGGCTAAGGCGGCACCAGTTATGAAAAATCACCCTGTTAGCTAAGGAAAAGGATTCTTATGTCTATATAAATACCTTTTATGTTTTATTTTCAGTACAAAACATTAGAGAGAAGTTAGAGGAGCGTGAAATCAATAGGGATTCGAGGGAAAACATAGAATTGAGTTGATTAACTTGTGATCAACCTTTTCTTGGATTCTTTCTTGATATTTATCAATTGTTCTTGAGATTTTTCCTACATATTCAAAGAAGATTTTCTCTGAACTACCATTGTAAATATTGAATTATATGTTTAATTATGAATGCATATCACAACCTTGCAACTATGAGAGGCTAAAACCTCCATAGCTAGGGTTGTGGGAACCATGGTGAATTAACAAACTAGGGATACACAAAAGTGATTCAAAACCAATGAAAAATGCTTGTACTGTATTCTATTCATCTTCAAATATTTCTTAACTGTGTGCAACGTTAGGACTTTTCCAAATTCTTTACTTGTTTGATCCTACAGAGGTAGAGATTAGGAAAAGAAAATTACAACAAAGCCTTGATCTTGATAATCATTGTATTAACTTGAGATGTGGTCGCAAGATAGTTAAATGTGGAACATATTGGTAATGGATAATTTGAAATTGCTCATGAGATCTGAACTGGTGGTTGAGTATAGTCATCCAATGGGGATGAACCAATCGTTTGGATGAAGCCTAATTATCAGTTCTACAAGTAAGCATTGGTATTGATCACGTATGTATACCCCAAGAAGTTATGGATCCATGGGGAACACAAAACCTAGTTATTCTTAATTCTTGATTTAAATCATAATTTCAATCGTTGTTTTAATTATTGTTTAACTAGACAACAAGTTCACTTACCGGCATTAGTCTAGATCTTCCATATTCCCTGTGGGTTCAACCCCAACCTCTTAGTTGGGTTCTTTATTAAAAACGTTCTCTTCATACTTAAGCAGGAGGTGTGAGTGTGAGTGTTATCAATGATACATCATCGTGGCACCTGGATGTACTAAATACCGAGAGTAATGAGATTCACTCATAATTTGTTCCCGTAGCTTGCCTACATTAGGCACACATAAATGATTCGGATATTTAAGGACTCTAGCTAGCCCACATTGAAACAAGGCGTGCTTCTTCTATGGAATGCCATCTTTTAGAACTATCAATTCTATGCTTATATTGTTGCTGCTTAACTTTCGACACCAGGGAGGATTTTACAGTGTTTTAAACTACCATACCTCCATATTCAATATCTAGTAGAAAAATATGCCAATTAGCTAATTGTCGTATAGATTTTACCATTTCAACTCTGTCAACTGCTATATCACTTAACCTTCCCATAGATATGTGGCTTAATGCATCAGCCACAACATTAGCTTTACCGAGATTGTACACAATGCTAACATTATAATCATTCAGCAATTCTAACCACCATCTCTGTCGTAAGTTCAACTCCTTCTACTGGAATGGGTACTGAAGGCTCTTATGATTTGTAAAGATGTCAACATGTATCCCATGTAAGTAGTGACACCAAATCTTCAGTGTGAATACTATTGCTGCCAACTCTTGGTCATGAGTGGGGTAATTCTTCTCGTGTTTCCTCAACTGCCTAGAAACATAGCAATAACTTAATCGTGTTGCATCATAACATAACCCAAACCAATTCTGGAAGAACCAGAATAATCTACATAACCCTCTGTGCCTTCAGGAAGGGTCAGGATAGGTGTTGAAGTTAACCTATCCTTTTATCATTTAAAAATTCATACTACACTTTACTAACCCATATCAAAGAATTTATTAACTTATTTTTTATAAACATAGGATTCTATCCTGTTCTTTATTAATAATTGCTTAACTTACTCATTCATTATAATATTAATGCCTTTCATAGGCAAAAGTCTTAGAAAGGTCCACTTGTTAATCTTATCTTTAACTTTTAGCTCCACTCAAAAATCTGTATCGTCTATATTATGCCTCATTTGGAGCTATGTGAATGTTAACACAATATTAGTTACCATAGATAGGTCTTTTTATATGAAATTATTCATTCCTATCTTTTCTTAAGACCTTTGTCTTTAAATCTTATATGTCGTACTCTTATTTATCGTATCTCTGTAGATAACATTAACCTTTGCACCACCATTATTTTTATTATTATCGTAGTCCTAGACCTTCTGCACAACTCCCCATTATAGTGGATATTTTGGATTACTCCCCACCATAGCTATAAATCAGTACCTCTGCTATCTCATAATAGTCTTTACTAATATAAATCTCAAATGACAAGATGTCCTCAACCTAGAACATTAACTGGTCACATCATGTAATCAGGTCTTATTTGTAGCAACCTTTCTACTCATATGATGTTTCCTATTTATACTAACTTATGTAAATTCGTTTCTTCACCCAATAATATCGGTCGTCGAATAGCCCTTCTCATTAACTCCCTTCATGATGATAGTTGTTTTGTTAAAATAGATAAACAATTAAACCTTTTAACAATAGGACCTCAAGGTCTTAACTATAAACTGAGTGTTCTCTTTCCCTTTCCCAATTTAGGAAAATCAAATTCTTATAATTTTAGGGATTCTTTACTATACTCAGTAGTAAAAATAAACCCACATCCAAGTTTCTCTGAATTACCTCTTTATCTCCTTGTCAACTTCTTCGAGAACAAACTAATGTACATTCTTACAGTTATAGCCATATCATTCACACTTGCTTTTTGGAAAGTAATTATTTTCCATTTCATCCAGTAGCTTTATCTGATTGTAGTTAATTCGCCAATCGGCATGTCTATACCTTAGCTCATATAGCTTTCTCGCTTATCTTAGTTTGTTGGCTCAGATATTCCATCGTCCACATCTTAACCTTACTTTTAAAGGAGTTCATAGACCTCCTTTACAATAGTAAACAAAGGGTATTATTAATCTTGCGAACTTATATCAAACTCCATTTACCTTGGCTATACTTTTTGAAAATATTTTCTGGAAAGTCCTTATAGACATATATCTTTCTTATCTCTGACCATGGATCAGGACATACTTTCTTCATCATCATAATACAATATCATTTTTTTCAAGCATAACATTCAAAATCCTAGGCTTAACAAAGAATCAATCATTTAGTAATCCATTCTCTTGGGTGTTTGTGACTTAGAGTCATTCTAAAATTTCTTTTATATCCATATAAACTCATATGATTTACTTCATACTCTCTTCTTTATTTTCACTTCCAATTGCTCAAAATATACCACAAACTCTAAATGTAACTGTTATGGTACTATTACCTGAATTTGACATTCAAACTATATTCCTGTTATCCACATCTAATAAAATAACGAATTCAATTTGGGGACACCAGGTCCCATGCTACTTCTCTTCTCAAAGAAAGATAATATTTGAGGAGTTGGAGATGCTCCGAATATCTTCTATTTACTTTACTTCCTTATCCAAATGTACCAAACAACTTAAAAGCTCATTCAAATTCCAAGCCCAATCTCTTACCGGGTCAAGATTCTACTGGCAACCTCAAGCTGTACAATCTCATTTATTCCTGCATTTGTAACATTTAGTAACCTATAATCTTCTTTCAATCATCATGATAGACACTTATAAGGCATGAGTGTTACCATACTTTTCTTGACTTAGCTCTACTTGCACGATCTATGTTTGAAAAAAAGTGAAACAACTCCTAAATGCCTTGTAGCCTCATGGTTATAGGTATGGTGCACAACATACCCATAAGCAAGATTCTACTAGACATGGCTTTGTGGATTCCCTGGGACACAACTATGCTTTGATACCAAGTTTTTCACGCCCCAAAATTGGGGTAGGACGCGACTGCCACTCAATTCTGAAGAGATAGAGAAGAAGGCTATATAGCATCTGAACTACAACCCTTAGGAAATCAGGGCCACCTATCACAGTCAACTATAACATGGAATGCACCTGCAAGGCCTCAATAAACATGCTAAAGATAGAATGAGAAAACAAGGACAATAATAACATTTGAAAAGAATAGCGGAGGCCAGCTAGGAAACAAACTGAACTAAAACTGAACAACTATACAACTAGTTCGCAAAAGCCTCTAAAAGAGTAAATAACATTGAATGCATGGGACATGGCCCCTACCTACCCATTTGTACGTCGAAACTCAGAATGACCAAACCAAACATTAGGCTCTTGAAAGAAAGGAGCATACCAACTTTTCACTAGATTTGGGCTCCTACAATATCGGTTGATCTAAGCTCTTGTTTGCACCTGCAACATGATTGTAGGGTCCCCAGGCGAAGGGTCATCAGTATAAAGAATGCACTGGTATGTAAGAATGAAAGTTGTAAATAAGAAATGCCAAAGATAAACTGAAATAGAGAATGGAATAGCAACAACCTAACACTCTAGAACCTGTGACCAAAAGTAAAGGCAAACAACAGCTGAACATAACTCAAAAGATAGGGTAGAGAGATAAGCTATACCTTTATAACTAGCTACCCTATATGCAGACTCTATGCATGAGTATAACATTACTGACTTATATGTCAACACTTCCGATACTTGGACTGAAGTTTATGAGAATTGACTCGGTGGCTACCCTGATACTTAGACTAGGATTGAAGTTTGGATACCTGATACTCAGAGCAAGACTTTAAGAATTTCCTAATACTTGGACCAGGACTTTACGGCTGACCTGATACTTGGACTAGGAATTTCATACATATTCCTTGCACAGTTAGCCATCCAATACTCAAACCAAGAGGGTGTGGGCATCGCGCAATTAGCCATCTGATACTCGTACCATAGAGGGTGATAAGTTTGTAATTCACCAACTCATTAGGCTTTTTAAAATGAGCTTTTGCTTGATTTTCAAGTCATTTACAAGGATTTTATGCTCTTTTACTTTTTTTGGCAGGCATTCAACTTAAATAGAGAAAGCAAGGAATTAGACAAAAGCATTGAGATAATGAAGAAGACTAGCATTCCCCCAAATAGGACCGGTGAAACACCGGCCAAACGCAGGAGCCCACTATGTTGAAGTGGAAGGTAAACCAGCAGAACGTGGATCAGCACCTGCGAACCGCCGATGCCAACACCGAACCATTGAAAGAGTCACTGGCCCATAGCTGCATTGAAGAAGCATCCCACGGTTGGGCACCGGTGAAACACAGGTATATTGCAACTGAAGTCGTTTTCAGAAGGGAAGAATCGTCCAACACGGGATTTGAGGAGCATTTTTTAACCTACTTTTGTACATTATTTAAAAATTATTGAACATTTCATTCCAGAAGCATCAAAATATGGTATTGTATTGAATAACGTTTAATTTTCTAAAGAGAAAGAATAGAGTTATCTTTTATTCACCTTCTTCTTCTTCTTCGTCAAGGTACAACCATCTATTGAATGCAGATCTAAGCTTGCTATTTACTCTTAATGATGAATTTTGTGAATTTATTTGTCAATATGCCTTTATATTATTCATCTATGAGTAGCTAAATATTTTTCTACGGGTGTGTGTATGATTGGGGATAAATTGGATTTGGTATTACTAGTTTCATTTTATAATTACTCATTTAGTATAAATCTATTTTTTTTCTCCAAGTGATAATTGAATTATCCATAGTTGTAAATGTGGCTTATGTTTACTTATTCTATTTATGCTTGAAAAAGGGGAATAGAATACGGGTGAGAATACAATGGTTGGTATTTGGATTTTGATTATGTGGGTCGGGCTAGAGATAGATAAAACCCATTCTCATACACCTATTAAAGAGTTGAGTCTAGAGATAGTTCAACTCTTGCCAATGCCATAGTGGATGAATTAATTGAGCCTTGAGGTTTGAGAAAACTCAAGGAAAAAGGCACCAAGTGATTGAAAAACATCAGGTGCTATTTTATCCATGGTTATTTATGCTTGTGAGTAATAATTGATTTCGTAGTTAATTCCAATCCAATCGATGCCCCATCAATAGCTCACCCCTAGCCCTTGCTTATATTTGTTCATGCAATTTGGTTTCCTTGTTTTAATTGGTAGTTGATTGTGATTAAAATTGTGATCTCACTTTTCCCCACCATTTATTTTTATAATTTTAATGCAATGATGCAATTTAGTTCAATTCAATAGACAACTTTTGTGTCATCCAATCACTATTCCCTGTGGATTCGACCCCTACTCTTATTTGGGTATTTATATTGCGACGGTCGTTTATACTTCCTCCTTGTGAGGAGTGGAGTTAAACATCATCAATTTTGGCGTCGCTTCCAAGGAATAGGATTAGATAGCCCCTAGTTGATTGTTGATTTAAATTAATTTCGCATCTTGTGTTTTATTTTTATAATTGTTGTTATTCTTGGGTGTCTCTTAGGATGATTGATATTATCCAAGACTCTCAAGAAGGTTTAATGGATGGCCACATGGACCATGAGGATGATGACCCAATGTTGCCAAATGTAGCAGGTGCCATTCGCCTGCTAGCCACGATGGGGATGCAGTGTTCCATGTGACCAGCATGATGTTACACCTACTACAAATGAAAGGACTCTTTGGAGGTCAACCGAGTGAGGATGCTAATCAGAATCTTCTAAATTTCCTTAAGGTATGTCAACCTTTAAACATCACCAATATAAGTCAAGAGTCGATTAGATTGAGGCTCTTCCCATTTTCCTTGACTGGGAAAGCTATCATGTGGCTAGAGGAGCTACCCCCAAGTTGTATCACTTTATGGAAAGAGTTGATTGAAGCTTCCTTGGATATGTTCTTCCCTCCATCGAGGATGTTGCAGCTGAGAGACAATATTACCAACTTCAAGAAAATCTCGGGTGAACCTTTACATGAAGCATGGCTTTGGTTCAAGAAAAAAGTGGCCTTAAGTCCAAATCATGGGCTATAGGATGGAGTGCTACTTCAAAGTTATTTATTGATCCTTGGATTCCATTAACAAGTTCGTGGCCAATAACATAGCTGGAGGATCCCTCATGGACCAACCTTATTGTATAGACAGAGCTCTTTTGGATAGAATGACCAAAACAAATTGAGCTTGGCATAAGAGGGACACTGAAATATCCTCAAGTGGTGCTAGTCCAAGCATTATGACTGCTGAGATGTGGAGAAGAGATGAAGAAAGAGATGAGACCCTAGCAAAGATGATGACCTATCTCGAATTGATAACAAAGTATGTTATAGGAACCAGGTCAAAGAATGTTAATGTTTTGGGGACTCAAGGTCCTATGTAATATGAGGGTGAATCTTTACCGTCGAGGTTTGAGGAAGAGTGCCAATTCATGGAAAATCAAATGGGGGATTCTCACCCAGGGTACCAAGGTTCCAATCAAGGACCTTGGCGCCCACAAAAAGAAACTCAAGGTTGGAGAAACTGTGACAACCAAGGTTGGGTTGATAGAAATAAAAGATGGGGTATTCATGATAAAAACCATGATGAGGAACGTTATCACCGAAGCTCAAACCCATATATTCCCCCTTCAAAGGATGAAAAACATGATTGGGGGGGGGGGATTTGATGTTGACCCCAAGAACATTATTGAGAAGGAAATAAACAAGGAGACCTTAATCGAAATGGGTCAAGAGCCAGGATTCCACCTCCTTATCCTCAAAGGTTAGCAAAGAAGAAGGAGGACAATCAATTTCAAAAATTCATTAAGATGTTCAGCAAATTGTCCATAAATATACCTTTGGTAGATGCATTGTTCCAAATGTCAGGCTATGCAAAATTCATGAAAGAATTTCTGAAGAAGAAAAAGGGTTTTGATACTAGTGTAGGTGAAGTAACACACCATTGTAGCACAATGATGGCGAGCAATATTGCTCCCAAAAGAGGGGATCCTAGAGCTTTCAGTATCCCCTTCACCATTGGGCTATGCATTTTAGGCCTTGTGTTACCTTGGCACAAGCATACACTTGATGCCTCTTGTCATTTTTAAGAAGTTAGGTGTGGAAAATCCCAAGCCTACTACTATAAGGCTATTGATGGTAGACAGGTCTATCAAGAAACCCGTGGAAGTGCTAGAAGATGTTTTGGTCCAAGTGGACAAGTTCATCCTTCCAGCCGACTTTGTTGTATTGAATTGTGAAATGGATGTTGAGGTGCCCATCATCTTGAGCCCACTACTAGCCACGGGAAGAGCACTGGTGGACGTGGAGTTAGCGGAGTTAAAGTTTAGAGTAGGTGGTGATGAAATCACCTTTAATGTATTTCAAACCACCAAGAACCCTAATAAGTCCAAGGTGATAGGGTCTTAAATGTGAGGTAGAGCAAGATGAAGTTTGGAATTATGAGGCTGATCCGGAGGATGACCCTCCAGAGTATTAACAATTTAGGAGGTATCCATCGTGCACGACATTAAATAAGATGCTTCTTGGGAGAGAACCCAAGTGTTTGTTTTATGTTGATGCTTTGATATTTTTGTGGTTTTCTTTTATTGGATTGATTGGATGAAGAACTAAGTGGAAGAAAATAGGGCAATTGTGGATGGAGACCTGCAAAATGCAGGTACTCAAGTGTGAAGCACTATACCAATGCGAGAGAAAAGCAGAAAGCTAGGAGTAAAAATAAGGAATGGGCGAACCACCAGCTAATGACAATCTGCGAACCACCGGTCAGGCATCAGCTTTAACTACTGAACCTGGGAGTGAAAGTATGAACTGGGACCCATTGATGGAACAAAGGTTGAAATCCATGAACCGCCAGTCATTCACAATTTGTAAAGTAGAGAACTGAAAAAATGTGGAGGTCACCTACGCTTGAATCGGTGAAATATCAGTATTCACCGTTGGCCATAGGTCTAGCGCGAGTGGAGGCATGAAGTCTATTTAAATCATGACTATCCCATTGACCAACCCGACCTATGACTCTTTAAAAAAGAACAAAACCGCTCAAACCCTTTTAAATCCCTTCTCTCCACTCTTTCATCTCCCCCACAGCCTTTGCATTTTTCCAATACCCCATTTCCCCACTCTTCCAACATCCCAACTTCCCACCATTAAAACCCACCTTTTCATCACCAAATTACACTCCGTCTCTTCAGCTTATAAAATCCCCATTCTTATTCTCTTTATTCCACTATTTCTCACTCACATTCTCTCTTATCAAAAGAAGCTCTTACTCTTTCAAAATATAAAATTCATTGTTGGTCAAGATACAAAGCTTCCATCTAAGTATTTTTCTCGCTACTCGATTTGTATGTACATCCTTGCTTTTACCTTGCTCGTTGTTGAGAATATGAGTAAAAAAATTAAGCATGCTAAATTTCAAATTCTCTGTACCCATTTCCCCCATTTTCCATTTTGTGATTCCCTTTTCAATGATTCTTATAATGTGGGTAAATTTGGGGTTTGGATACTTGCATAATGCTGGTGCGGGTACTAATTTTGTAGAAATGTCATATGGAATTGTGTGTTTGATATAATGGTTGGGGTTGAAGTTTGAATAACCCCGTGTGCTTAAAATGCACGATTTGCCTGATGATAGATCGGCTGACGTCATTCTTAAGGGCAAAATGTCATTTTTCTTCTTCAAGTGAATAGATTATAATGTGAGGTTGTGTGAGTAAGGATTCTATTTGAGAGATTTGATATTGAACTAATTTGGGGTTGAACTAAACTAAGCGGTGTTTCACCTGCGAGTAGCCGGTCAGGATCGGTAAAATGTCGGCTGAAGCACAGGTGTGGGTTTGAGGCTTCAGGACACTGCCTAACCCCCACATTTCACCTGTGCTTCATGGATCATGACTGGTGAAACACCGGTGTAGTGCCAGTAAGTCAAAACTCTACCTAGTTGTCTGCGCAAGCCGGTGGTTCAACTGCATCTCGCGGGTCTCAACTCGCATTTTATGGCTGTGTCACTGGTACTTCTTGCACATGATTTTGTCATTTCACCTTTTTATCATCCAATTTTGATATTTTTATTTCTAGCTTAGTTTAGCAGGTTCTTCTACTTTCATATTATTAAAAAAAAGGATTATGTGGAACTAACATTTCTCTTCCAGCACAATGACTTCATCCAGGAAAGGAGGCAAGGACAAGGCATCCTCCACGTCAAAAGTAAAGGCAAAGTGAAGGCCAAGGCAGCCCCAACCCTCCACCAACACCAAAGATTCCATCATTTTCTTTGTGCCTAACATGAAAGAAGATTATGTTATTTGTGAAGGATGACCGATCACCACGAAGAAGTGATTCAAGCTGGTGGGGCTGGGGAATGATTTCCCCAATATCACTGCTCAGTTCAACCACCACTAATGGCATATATTTGTTGAGCTTCTCCTAGAGTACTATACCAACCGAGTGCCAAAATTTTGTACTTCTTACCAGGAACGCAAGGAGGCAATGAAGCATAAGGGAAAGGTTGATGAGTTCCCTTGCCTTTCCTCAATCAGAGTCAGAGGCGTGAAGGTTAATATTACACCGGCCGCCATCAATGCACTATTTTGGGCGGATGAGATAGATCTGAAATTGGAGTATGCAGTAAGGGTTTCCAAGAAAGAAAAGAAATTTGACGGGATAGCTCCCATAATCACCAATGGTTAGTCTTTTTGTGCCTCCATGGGTGGCAAAATATTAAGGCATAACCTCAAGTTCAAAGACAAGTTATGGATGGAGTTTTTGTGCGGTAGAAATTTGCCCTCGAAAAATGACCAAAGAGTGAACTTAGAGGCAGCCATACGCATTGCCTGCATCATGACAGAGGTACCCATCAACTTTGGGAGATTGTGGCCACCCAAATAAATCAAAAGGCCAGGCAACAGAGAATGTTCATGCCATATGTTATGCTTGTTTCTTAGTTGTACCTTAATACAGGGGTTCCATTATTCCCTGATGAGTCTCCTAGATCCGCCACTTGGGTAATCAACATGGAAAGGAAGAGGGATGCTGACGCACCCAAGGTGAAGAGAAAGAGGGTGCAAGTGTTTGAGACTTTTGAGGGCTCCACCTCCCATAATAGAGAGAAGACCCCCATTGCTCTCGACCTCACTATGCCACACCCCAAAGCGTCAAAGCATACATACAGAGAAGAACCATTTTGGGAGTCTTCACCTCCTCCCACATCCTATCGCCAAGGGGGAATATAAAGGCTAGATAAGATTACACAATCTCATGAAGGCCAACTTCAAAAGCAAGCCCAAAATCTCCCAGCTCTTATCGCCAAAACAGTGATGAGAGAGATGAAGAATGTGTTCGACAACTTGACCAAGCTCTACTCCTGAGTAGATATGTTTGAGGGAGTTGTCTCTTTTCTCATAGGGAGGTGTGAGAGTTGAGGGATCAAGCACCAATGGCAGACTCAAACTTGAGTGTCCTTGATGCAGCCATGGCTGCCCCATCCACAACTCGGGGCCCTATCGATGATCTATTCAAGGGCTTAGGTAGGGAGGAGGAACCACACTTGGGCGACCTTGAAGAAGATGAAGAGGCTAATGATGAGGAGGATGAGTAGCTACTTCAGGGAGTTCCCACCACCCTTTTTGTTCTTTATGTTTACATCGGGGACAATGTACATTCATGGTTAGGGGTGGGGTGTATATCCATTTAATTGGTCTTTGTGTTGCCCTTGTCAGGCTAAACTTCTTATGCTCTAGTTGATTGTAAGTTTAATTATGATTGAATGCCCTTATCGGGCTTTTTGTTAAAAGAATTGTTGTTTGCTGAATTGTTAGTGCCAATGATTAATTGTTTTAAATTGAAAAATATTTTTGACCCATGTTTTGATTATTGCCTTTGTTCATAGTAGTCAGTAAATAAACTCCATGGTTTTTCTTTATTCCACGATTCTTTTTCAAGGATCGATTTTCTTTTCCTTTTTTAATTTTCAAATTGAGTGGCATGTCCCAATGTTGGATAAAGAGGCAATTTTCTTAAGGGAAAATCCCAAGTTTAGAGTTCTTTTTGAGTCAATGATTGCAATGGCTTTTGAGAGGTATCACCAAAAATTTCATGAAATGGCATTGAAAAGAAAATTGAATTTTGAAGAAAAAGGGCATTTGAATTTAAAAGCTGAGTATACTTTTGTCATAAGTTGCACATTCCTTGTTTGGATTTTGATTCACATGCTATCGTGTTTTAAATCATATTCTTGTTGTGATTGTGAAAATTGTGTGAACCCCTTAGAGGATGATGATTTGTGATGTGAGGTGCTAGTTGAATTCAAATGCATAAATGGTTGTCTAGAAATTGCCCCATGTGTGACTCAAGGTGAAATTCTACATGTAGTTTCACTTATAACATAATTTTAAGCTTTATTTTTGATAGCTACTTCACCCACATGACCTCCTTGAGCATGAATTCTTGCTAGCCAATGTTGAGTGTTTAAACCTTTTCCTTGAGAACCATATTAGAAGCCTATTACCCTTTCTTAGTCCCTTTTTGTTATACTTCAAAAGCCCAAAGATCAGACTCGGGAGTTGAAACAGAGAAAAATTAAAACCTAGCATCAGGTATCGGAATGGGTCGTGAGGTTACCCGTGAGAGCAGCTCACGAGTCATGATGTGACTCATGGTGAGGCTCATATGATGAGTTGAAAATTGGGAAATGGGATCCTCACGGACGTGACCATGACTCGTGGTCGAGGCCCACGAGTCGTTAGATTAGTCGTGGGGAGTGGTAAATGAGGAAAGGGGAAGAGCAAGACAGTGTACCTAACGGAAGGCACCCACGAGTCGTGGTAAGTCACCACGATTCGTGGAGTGAGCCGTGGCCAGCTGGATGATAATTATTTGAAGTTATAGGTAGTATACCGGACGAGTGGTGATCACGTGTCATGGTCACCAAGCAACAAATTGTTAATTCACCTGTGAGGAGCCCTAAAGACCTGATGAGCAGTGTACATGATCGATGATGCCACGAGTCGTGGCCAAGGATGACGAGTCATTAGGTCCCTCTTGGGGACTAACTGGCAGTTATTATCTGCAAATTTAGTAAGGGCTTTTCCATAATACCTAAGATACTAATGCCTAAACTATGTCATTTTGAGTTATGAATGGATGAATCCATTCACACCCATGTAAAATCCCTCTCTAAATCATGAATTTCCTATGTCTAATCTATGGGGTTTTAACACAATAGATGAAATTCCTAATTCTCTACATGGGTATGATTTAAATATGTTTATAATATCGAATTATGAAGTATGGGAAAGTTTTATATTGTTTTCAATCAAAAATCATGTTTTTAGTTTTATGAATTAAAAAGCCCATTGATGAGAAGTTCATGAAAGATGAGATTTGTGATGAATATATGATTATGATGAGATATTATGATGAAAAGAATGTTTTCAAGATACCCATATTTATAATCATATTTTCGATGAGAATTGAGTATTTTCAAGCATGAGAAAGTATCGGGCAATGCCCACATGTTCAAGTATGATTTATTATTTCTCGAATTAAGCTTACCACATTATTTAGAAGCGAAGACTCCCAATTATCTTCCATCTTGTGGTACAATTTGAGTTTAAGCTTCTCATATGCATGATTTCATATTTGAGATGTATTTAATTATTGATCTTCGTCAATAGATGGCGTTGAGCTTCGTTGAAAAATGATGGAGGCCATATGCATGTTTTTGAGAGTAGTGTCTAGCACCGAGTAGGCTAAGGGTCTATCACCCAATACCTCAAAACTATGCACCAACATAGGTTTATAATTATATATGTATTACTTCGAGACCTCCCTTGTAAGCAATCCCCTGCTCTATTGGGCCATGAGCTTGATATCGATATCATTATATCATCTCTAGCCCTGGCAAGGATTTGGACGGCTCTACCCACTTGAGTGTGATAGTTGGGACCATGTAAGCTCTGTCGTGGTATGTTGGTTAAAAGATGAGTCTCCCATTATTTCTCATGATTTCAGTTATGCATGTTTATCATTCATGAGATTTCCATATCTCTATAAGTGTTCTAAAGCAGGTTTGACTCCATGTTCAGTTTTACTCATGACTATAAGATTTCAACTTTGAGTCAATCAATTCAGTTACAATGATATGTTATGTTATGATGAGATCATGATTTCAGAAAGAATGCATGCAAGCCCTACTCTCAGATTCTTAATGTTTACATTTTACATTATGCATGTTTTAAAGTGATTTACTTATTTAAGCGGTTTAACTTACCCTGCATACTCGGTACATTCCATATACTAACCGTATACTCTATTATATATATTTTCATGATACAACACCCGACTCTCAAGCTCAGCCCCTTTCATAGTCAGTTCTTAGAATTTTCATCTTACACTGTGGTGAGCCCTCATCTCTTGAGGACCAAGCTTGTTTAGATTTCTCTATGTATTTTCATTTTCAGCTTTATTAAGTTATTGGGGTCTTGTCCCATCAACTCATCATGTTTAGAGGCTTTTCAGACAAAAGGTGTATTCATCTTCAGATTGTGTATTCTATTGTTATGTTTAATTTAGACTTCCGCAAAGATTATTATGTTGATTCTTCAGTTTTAGTAATTGAGTTAGATGTATGTTCATGCCATAGGTCGACTTGGAGTCTCTCGGGGCTCCTTGTCCCTTGTCGCGATCCGAGCCTCCCATTCGAATAATGACAAACTTGGTATCAAAGCAATAGGTTTGAAGTTTCCTAAGATGTATGAAAGCCGCATTAAGTACAGTCTTTTTCTTGGGTGTGAAGCACACCACACTTATGAAAAAGAGGGTACGAAACATTTAGGAAATGTTCCCTTCTTTCATAATCTATGTCGTGCGATGAAAAGTCTCCCAATCCCTCTAATTCATGTTATTCCCATTATAGAAATCATGGCTCCCCGAACAGTAAATGGTAGTAGGAATGGGAATGGAGACGGCCACGAGGATGGCAACCGAAGCGGGCACCAGCAGGCCCCACCAATCCAGGAACACAATGCACCGAAGTTGGTTGCCCATGCTGAGTTTCGGGTAGCTATTCAGATGATCGCACAGGCCTTGACCGCTCAGGTAAATCAGTAGGTAATTGCCATGTTCTGCAAAGTGGAAATGCGGCGGCATCTCGAGTTAGGGATTTCTTGAGGATGAACTTGACAGATTTCCTCGAGTCAAAGGTAGATGAGGACCCACATTAGTTCATTGATGAGATTTTGGAGATCACCCAAGTCATGGGGGTGATTAGAGTTGAGTGTGTGGAGTTGGCCTCGTATCAGCTAAAAAGGATTGTACACATCTGGTTTCGTTAATGGAAAGGTAGTAGAGTCGCTGGAGCATGTCCTGTCACTTGGGAGGAGTTTCATGTTGCATTCTTAGATCGGTTCTTCCCTCGTGAGATGAGGGTGATGAAGGCAGCTGAGTTCGTAAATCTGAAGCAAGGGAGGATGACGGTGTAGGAGTATGCCCTTGATTTCACTCTCCTATCAAAGTACGCCCCAGAGTTAGTGGCTGATCAGAGGGCGCGGGTGAGCAGGTTTATTCATGGAGTAGCGGGGTATTTGGACAAAGATTGTAGAACTGCTATGCTCCACCAGGATATGGATTTCCCTTGGATAGTCTTGTAATCCCAGCAGATGGAGGCCACACATCTAATAGAGAGGGAGGCCAAGAGGGCCAGGACCGAAGACTATAGATTCTCTCAACCGAGGTCAAGTGGTGGGCACCGGTAGCAAACCCGCCAGAGATCTTTAGCCCAAGCATCTTCAGCGTTGAGTGTGCCATCGAGGCCTAGGCAAGATTAGAGGGGGCAAGAATTAGGCTCTGGGGGTTAGAGTAGTAGACTTGTAGATTCTAGTATCCCAGCTTCCTGTAGGTGTAGTCGGTGACACGCAAGTCAGTGCTTAGCAGGTACAAGTGCTTGTTTTGGGTGTGGGAATCCTAGGTACATGCTCGGAGATTGCCCAACTGTGAGGCAGGATCATCATGGGGGATGAGGCCCAGCTTCTAGTTTAGAAGCCCCACCCACACGCTCAACACATCAGGGTGCATCTACCAACACAGGTGGCAGTTAGTGCCAAAACAGATTCTATGCATTAGAATCCCGCCAGGAGCAGGAGGTCTCCCCGAATGTAGTCACTGGTATGTTATGAGTTTTCCATCTTTATGTTTATACTTTTCTAGATCCGGGGGCTACCTTATCATTTGTGACACCTTATGTGGCCAGTAGCTTCAGAGTCAGTCTCGAAGTCTTATCAAAACCCTTCTCAGTTTCTACTCCCATAGGTAATTCAGTTATAGCTAGATGGGTGTGTAGAGGTTGCCTGCTCTCAGTACTTCAGAAAGTCACCTCAGTAAATTTGATAGAGTTAGCCATGACTGATTTTGATGTTATCCTCGGCATGGATTGGCTATTTTAATGTTATTCTTCAGTTAACTGTAGAACTTGGGCAATAAATTTCAGATTTCCAAGTGAGTCATTCTTAGAATGGAAGGGTAGTTCAGTTGTGCCTGTAGGTCATTTCATTTCCTACCTTAAGGCCAGAAAGATGATTTCTAAGGGTTGTGTTACCATATAGTTAGGGTTAAGGATGTTGAGTCTAAGACCCCAACTGTCCATTCAGTTCCAGTAGTATGTGAGTATCCGAAAGTCTTCCCAGATGATTTGCCGGGAAACCCTCCCAAGCAGGAGATTGATTTTTGTATTGACCTTCTTCTCGACACGCATCCTATATCTCTTCCTCCTTACATAATGGATCCCACTGATCTAAAGGAGTTGAAGGGACAGTTGAATGACATGTTAGATAAGGGCTTCATTAGACTAAGCAAGTCCCTATGGGGTGCACTAGTTCTCTTTGTCTGAAGGAAAGATGGTTATCTTCATATGTGTATTGATTACCGGCAATTTAACAATGCCACCATGAAGAATAGGTATCCTCTAGCCAGGATTGATGATTTGTTTGATCAGCTTCAGGGGGCCAAGTGTTTCTCGAAGATAGATCTCAGATCCGGGTATCATCAGCTCAGAGTATGGGAGAGTGACATCCTGAAGACAGCTTTTAGGATGCGGTATAATCATTATGAGTTTGTAGTTATGTCTTTTGGACTAACGAATGCTCCTACAGCTTTTATGGACTTGATGAATAGGGTGTTCAAGCCATACCTGGATATGTTCGTGATTGCGTTTATTGATGATATCTTGATATACTCTCGGAGCGAGGAGGAGCATGCTGCTCATTTAAGAATAGTGCTTCGAATTCTCAAGGATCGCCAATTGTATGACAAATTCAGTAAGTGCGAGTTTTTTTTAACTCAGTAGTGTTTTTGGTCCATGTTGTATTAAGCAAAGGAAAAAAGGTTGACTCCCAGAAAATAAAAGCGATAAAGAATTGGCCTAGACCGGTGAACCCTTCAAATATTCGGAGCTTCTTGGGTTTAGCCGGCTACTATCGAAGATTTGTGGAAGGTTTCTCATTGATTACAGCACCTTTGACCAAATTGACCCAGAAGAAGGTGAAGTTCCAATGGTCGGAGGCTTGTGAGAAGAGCTTCCAAGAATTGAAGACCCGACTTACTTCAGCACTGGTGTTGACTTTACCGGAGGGTACCGATGGGTTCGTGGTGTATTGTGATGCTTCAAGGATTGGACTTGGGTGTGTATTGATGCATCATGGGAAAGTTATAGCATATGCCTCTAGACAGCTAAAGGTTCATGAGAAGAATTACTCGACCCATGATCTTGAATTGGCTGCAGTGATATTCGCCTTGAAGTTATGGTGACATTACTTGTATGAGGTCCACGTGGATGTGTTCACGGACCATAAGAGTTTGCAATATGTGTTTACCTAGAAGGACCTCAATCTTCGGCAAAGGAGATGGTTGGAGCTACTCAAGGATTACGATATGAGTGTGCTTTACCATACGGCTAATTCCAATGTAGTAGCGGACACACTTACTAGACTCTCTATGGAGAGTGTGTCTCATATGGATGAGGGGAAGAAGGAGAAAGTGAAAGATGTCCATCAACTTTCAAGGTTTGGAGTTAGGTTGGTTGACTCGACTGATGGCGGTGTTATAGTATAGAACATATCAGAATCTTCTTTGGTAACGAATGTACACATGATAGACAAGATGAAGACCCTATTTTTGTAAAGTTAAAGGAAGCAGTTCAAAATTAGAAGGTAGAGGTCTTCTCCAAAGGGGGAGATCGTGTGCTTCGATACCAGGGTCACTTATGCATTTTGGATGTTGATGATTTGAAGAGCCGGATGTTGCAAGAGGATCATGGATCCAGGAATTCTATCCATTTAGGTACCACTAAGATGTACCGTGACTGACGGGAAATCTATTGGTGAAATGGCATGAAGAAGGACATCGTAGAGTTCGTAGCGAAGTGTCCAAACTTTCAGCAAGTAAAGGTTGAGCACTAGAAACTGGGAGGTGTGCTTCAGGATATCAATATTCCTACTTGGAAGTGGGAAGAAATTAATATGGACTTCATCAGAGGTTTACCTTTTACTCATCGACAATATGACTCCATTTGGGTTGTGGTAGACAGGTAGACCAAGGCCGCTTATTTTCTACCGATCAAAACCATGGATTCGGCAGAGGACTCTGCCAAACTATATATCTGGGAGCTAGTTTGATTGCATAGAGTGCCCTTATCCATCATTTTAGATAGAGGTACTCAATTTACCTCTCAGTTTTAGAGGTCATTTCAAAAAGGACTTAGTACTCAGTTTAAGCTCATCACAGCATTTCACTCGCAAACGGATGGTCAAGCGGAGGGAACAATTCAAACTCTTGAGGATATTTTGAGAGATGCGTGATGGACTTCAAAGGTAGTTGGGATGATCTTTCCCTCTCATCGAGTTTACATACAATAACAGCTATCATTCTAGTATTCAGATGGCACCGTTCGAGGCTCTCTATAGGCGGAGATGTAGGTCACCCATTGGTTGGTTCGAAGTTTGTGAAGCGGCATGATAGGGCCAGATTCAGTGCATGAGGTTATGGAGAAGGTTCAGCTCATACGAGACAGGTTGAAAACAACTCAAAGTCTCCAAAAGTCTTATGCCGGTGTGAGGAGGAGGGAGATAGAGTTCGAAGTGGATGATTGGGTGGTTTTGAAGGTGTCGCCCATGAAGGGGGTGATGCAATTTGGAAAAAAAAGGAAAACTCAGCCCTCGTTATGTTGGCCCCTACCGGATTGTGAAATGGGTTGGTAAGGTGGCATATGAATTGGAGTTTCCCTCAAGATTAGCTTTCGTGCATCCTGTTTTTCATGTATCACTCTTAAAAAAGTGTTTGGGTGATCCAGCTCTAGTTTTCCTGGTGGACAGTGTTGGTGTGAAGGACAGATTAGTTATGAGGAGGTTTCGGTGGAAATACTGGATCGTCAAGTTCGAAGGATAAGGAACAAGGAAGTAGCTTTATTCAAAGTTTTGTGGAGGAATCAGCAGGTTGAAGGAGCTACGTGGGAAGCCGGAGTGGATATGATGGCTAGATATCCACATTTATTCTCTATCGGCTCAGTTCCAGCTTGAGGTATCAGTTTTTTCCTAAAACCCTATTTAGTTTCCATGTTCAGTTCACATGTCCAAGTTTCTTATATGTATATGGATGTATGTATGATTTATGAATTCAGTTCAGCTATGTAGTTTGAATCAGAGATCGTCATTCTATCAGTTTCCAGATTAAATGATCGGTATTTGAATATGATGATTTCATTTCTATGCTTTTTTGTATGTTTTAAAACATTTGAGGATGAATATTCCCAAGGGGAGATATTGTTATACTCCGAAAGCCCAAAGATCAGACCCTGGAGTTGAAATGGAGAAAAATTAAAATTTGACATCAGGTATCAGAATGGGTCGTGAGAGCAGCCCACGAGTCGTGATATGACTCGTGGTGAGGCTTAAGTGATGAGTTGAAAATTGGTAAATGGGATCCCCACATAAATGACCGCGACTCATGGTCAGGCCCCCACGAGTCGTTAGATCGGTCGTGGGGAGTGGTGATTGAGAAAAAAGGAAGAGCAAGACGGTGTACCTAACGGAAGGCACCCACGAGTCGTGGTCGGTCACCACGATTTGTGGAATGAGCCATGGCTAGCTGATAAATAACTGTGTCTGAGTCCGGAGGACTCCTGTACTGTATC